>JAPYZJ010001404.1:0-27830 GCA_030522765.1 Ophioninae sp. B BG-2022a | reverse complement strand
AATTCAAATCCGATGATTTTTCGATTTTTGGCAGAATTTCAAAGTTGGACCATCGATTTTTGCCAATTTTTCCGTACATACCCCTTTGCCTCTTTTTTTGCGATTTTTCAAGTGGACTTTCCGGGAAAACTATAAGAGATATCGATACGATTCCAACACCATTATTTAAGTTAGGCAAAAACCTTTTCAAAACACACCAAATAAATCTCCATCGCATAGAAGAAGCCTACTCTACGACCTTTTGAAATATCGTGATTTTTGAGATTCTGGAAAAGTGGCCGGGGAAGTCGAAATTTTTTTTTTCATTTTAAGACTATTATAAGGGTCTATTTAATCGGAAATTTTCTGCTGATTACGAATATGCCCGATTTTTTGGCGAAAGTACAAAATTAGTCTGGGAAAATGCAAAATACGTTTCTATGATATTTCTTTGACGTTTTCCCCTAGAAATAAAGACTTCAAGATGAATTAAATGGTGGATTTGTCTTCAAGGTATAGAAATAGATCGACATGGACCTGCGATGTGACACAAGTGCACCTGATTGGCTGCCTTAAAAAATGAATAATAATTCAGGGGTTGATCCGAGAAGCATACATGCTTATATGAATCGACTCAGAATTTCACCCCCAACCCCCATTTCATGAATGATATTCTGTCGTGGGATACCCTGTATATTACAGAAGAAAAATACAGAAGAAAATTTTTACAGAAAGAAAAAAAATTAACAAAAAGAGAGAGAGAGAGAGAGAGAGCCAAATCGAAAAAAAAGAAACAACGATACGATTCATTACGATATTATTAGTGACACTGTTCGTCCAAAAAAATAACGAAATACAAAAAACAAAGAAAAGTAACATATTTACCAAAAAATACAATTTATAGAGAGAGAAAGAGAGAGAGAGAGAGAATCAAGATCTAGATACCAAAAACGTAACTTCCGGTGAAACCGGGGCGGTTTAACGCTCGCTTATTATTATTTTTATTAGGGTTGTAGTAACCCCCCGGCCGGGACTCTCCATAACGAAAGAGCCCTCCACAAGCCTTGGCCACCCCGTGGGCTCTCGAAACGCGATTTCCGACCCACGTAATACCTTAAGCCGGGACGTGAAAGCTAGAGAGGGAGAGACCCCCCCCCCCCCCCCAGTGTGTGCCAGGGGTGGGGGAATCCCTTTCCATGTACTCGGCTTACACAGGAAATAAACCTAAGTGTATAATTACAATAATACTTATGGCCCTTCCTCCCTTCATCTCTATAGTTCGCGTGTGGCCCTTCACTTGCGGTTAGGGCGCAAGTGTATAATAAAATAAACTATACGTATAATACGTCGGATGCGTGGGTGTGTGTCCAATATAATGTGTATATAAGAGGCTTAAGGGGGAGGGGGGAGGCTTTCGTCGAGAAAGAGGAAAAGGGAAAGGGAAAAAAAATGTCTACGAGGGGACGGAAGGAGTACCTGTGAAAACGAGGGTCGATGAGGGTCGAGAGAACCTCGAATACTCCCTACACCTTAATGAGTTATAAATATCAACGGCGAATCCTCGATGCCACTTTTCGTCGCCATACGCAAATTTCTGTTACGTTTAAACCTAATTCACTAAACTCTGTATTTATTGATGATTTTTCAGTCAAATTCAACAACGAATGAATTTGTTGATATCAAAGTCGTTTTTCGCTCGTTTGCTTTGATGAACCTCGAAGTATAAAAATTCCTTTTTTCGTTTGGGTTTTACACAATTTATTCAGAGATTTTGAGGTTAGGAAGAGAGGAAATGTTTTTTTTTGGGGTTTGTTTTTGGATTTTTGTATGATTTAGGGGTTTGGGTTTGCACAGGGACGTTTTTTTTTTTTTGGTTTTTGAAATTTTCTTGTCGGTGTGGTTGTTGGTAATCGATCAGTATCGGGGATTTGATTTTAATTTTATTTATTAAAAGGATAAATTCGAATTGAAAAATAATGAAAATTGGTCAAAGTGATGTGACTCTTGATAAATTAATTGATACCTCGTTTAATGAATATTGTTAAATTTGAGTAATCTTTTAAGTAGATTTTGGATCGATTATTATTTACGTTGCAAATAAATTGAGCAAATGTTTTATTTCATTTAAATTCAACAAACATTTTAAAAAATGAAAATGAGTTGGACATTAAAAATGAATTTCGTAAATCCTGGAAATCCATGATTATTATTATTCATTAATAATTCTATCAATGTTATCGTCGATATCGTGATTATTATTCATTTGTATTACGATGTTCGAGTTCGTCCACGACGAGATCCAACGAGAAATGCATTTTCAAAGTTTCCAATCTTTTCACAATATTAAATAACAATGAAAATAGTAAAAAGAGAGAAAAAAAAGATTCTCTACGTTCGAACGATAGGAACTTCCATCAGGAAGTGTTTGACCCTCATGATAACTCTTTACCCCGATCGCATCGATGCGTTTATGAATAATTAATAAAAACCCAATGAAATTAGAATAATAATATCGTCATAACAATAGCTACTTGAAAATGATAATTGGTAGTCGAGATTTTGTTTTTCCTACGAATCCTGATAAAACCGATACGATTCTCGTGGGCTATGTTTATAATGATTATCATAAATAAACGAATACATCGGGAATAATATCTCGAGGGTAGTTTCGACGGAATTTTCATTTGTTGAAAACTTGATGGCCGGAATAGCGTTTCGGATTGATCGTCAAATATTATCGTTAGACGAATTCCAATTAACCGGGACAAATAACGATTCGTAATTGAAAAGCCGTTCCGGGTGATTGCCGATTATATTTCCGGTTCGTTCTAGTATCGAAAACGGCCCACGACTGTTATACTGTATCTCTCGGGGATTAGCCAATTAATTGCAACAATGTCCCGCCCCGAGATTCATCATGGCCGGTCCAATAATTTTCAGAAATTAAGTCTCGAATATTCGTGATTTAATCGTTATCAACGAGGACGATTCGATCGTGAAACGATAAATAAATAAAAATGAAAAAAAAAAAATGAAGAAAAAAAACGTAAATCGTGGGGGAGCTAGGCTGATGGATTTAACGTGGAAAATCAAGGGCTCGCCATCAAGGAGCATATGTCGAGGTCAGCCATCCGTGTCGAGTGCTCGTCCTCTTCAGCTTCGCACCCCAATACTCACGACGAAAAGAACTCGCACCTGTCCATTTTGCCCCCATCTCTTTTCCTCCCCCCCCCCTCCTCTCCTTCGCCTCCCCCACGTATTGCTTCCACACTGTACAATTACGACAACCTACCGGCCTGCTGATTGATTCAGGCTTGGAAAGGTTGACGTGTAAATTGAAATTTCATCATCGATGTGCTATAAAATATTGACGCATAGATTAATAACGTTCCAAGAGGGTTTAAAAGCTTGGCAACTCGAATTCCCTTTTGGAAAACCTTTTTTGGGGGCTTGATGAGAAAATGGTTTTTTTTTGTAGTCATTTTTCATTGCTATTTTCATTTATTTATTTATTTATTTAATTTAAAAAAAATTGTTTTTTTTTTAATATTTCTACACGAATGTATTGGTTTTATCGATGTTTTTGGTAATTTAGGGAGAAATTGTTGTTGCCTGGTGAAAAAAAAATTGTTAAGGTAAGGCTTTGAATTTGACTGAGAAACGAGAGGGTTGGATTAGGTGAGGTTATTACTGGATAGATATTGAAAAATTGACAAAATTCTTGAAAATTTGCGGAACTTTAGTTGTTTCTGGAATAATCTAGTACTTATTTTTCACTAAATATAAATTTAGTGAATTTCATCATGAATGAATAATAACTTCGATTAACAATTCAATATTTACTTTTCTCTAAATAAATATTTCGTTAATTTTTCACTATATATTAATTTTGTGAAAAATTATTAATAAATTCTCAAACAAATTTTATTCTTCTATTTTCTTTAGTAATTTATTTATATATTCCCCCAATAAATCAGTAAACAATTATGAGCATGTGAAAAACCGTGTTATCATAATTATACGTAATCTCATGAAAAAAAATTAAAAAAAAAAAATGTTTTTCGACAGTCGAAAGTAAAATTCTGCTTTGATCGTTTTAGCTCAAAGACAAATCGACCGAGGACTCGCAGACTGAGCTTGCAGGATTTATACTCGGTTTTTGTGAAAACGGGAGCTATTTCCACCTCCCCCCTCCCCACACGCCTCGGCGCCACCGCTCCAAATTTTTTTTCAGTCCGCGAGTGATTTTTCGTTTCGAAGTGAAATTTCACTCGGAACGTAATCGACCCAGTGCTTGGGCTCAGCGATGGATCGTGGAAAACCCGGGCACGGGAATAATTATAGAGTCGAGGTCGCGAGCCAATTGTGAGACAATGGAAAAACACTTTCTCCGGTGTGGATCGCGAGGAGCAGGCGCCGAGTGTACAGGATAGAGATTCCGGTCTGTGTGCACGCGGATCGACCGGGGGATATTTTCATATCGAGACTGCGCAAATAGTGAAAACTGCTGAGGAAAAGATTGAGAGAAAAAGAGATGACGATGACGATGATGATGATATATTTATTATCCCCCAGTATACTTTCGAGTTATTTGGGATAGTAGTTATAATAACAATAGCAAAATACAAATAAAAACAATAAAAAAGATAGTACTTATATAATGATAATAACAATAAAAATGATAAAAATGATAATATTTATTATTTCAATAGTAATAGTAATAATAATAATAACAATAACTAGGATGAATAAAATAAAGAAAAAATTCAAGATAAAAGATAAGAATTCGACACAATAATGAAGAAATAATGTTCACTCAAGTATAAAAAAAAGTATCAATAAAAATAAAAATATACAAAAACAATGCAAACTATATAAATGTATTATAAAATACATATATATATACATGTATATAATATTTCAATATTTCATATACATATATACTCATATTTATGTACTTTATTATACATTTTTATTGTTTTTATAATTTTTAGATATTTTTCTTTGGTCTCATATTTTTATTCGATTTAATTCTCTTCGTTGGTAGGAATCCCTATTTACACGAGCACGAAACACCCAGGACCGTTTTATTCAATTTCATCGATGTATCCTAATGCGACAAAAGAATATTCCGTTCACAGACCAAAGAAAATCCGAAAGTTCGAAAAAAATAAAACGAAAATAAAAAAATAAAAAAATAAAACGAAAAAAAATAAATAAATAAATAAAACTCGTAGCCTTGAAAACATAATTTGTCCGGTAACACGTAGATCAGCGATAGAAGGGTACGTCGTATGGACGGTTGAGGGACGTGTTTACCCTCGCGCTAGGGTGCACGTGTCCATACGAGGGGAATGGATGTTTCGTCAGGTGGCAAGCCGGAAGTCCGAAGAAAAAAAAAAACGGAGGACGACCACTTCCGGCAAGATTGAAATCGTTTCTCTTAATAGCCTTCGAGGGGTTAACGCTGAAACGAAAAAAAGCATCCCTTTTGATTTTGAGAATCCGATTTTCAGGTTATACTAATCAACCTTCTCTGAATTCCACCCTTGCGAAAAGCCAAAAAATCAGGGAGGTCTCCGTCCGCAAAACGACGTCAGGTGAAGCTCTCGGATCGAGAGAGGGGAGGGGGTCGATGGTAAAAGAACTTTTTTTAGATCCAAGTTAAGTGGAGGGTGCGGGATCAATCTCGAAGCAATCGAGGGATTTCATCCCTTCGTTCTTCCACCACCGCCCTCCCCCACCTCGGGGTAATTCGTCCTTAATAAAATTATTCCGCTCCCAGTCTCGTCTACGCTCAAGAATCGACGTTTCAATTTTCTTAATGCTTACGTTTCTGGTGGCCCGTTGGGATCATCCCCTATTCTAAGGGTTGCAAGGTAGGGGGTTTGCGTGGACCCCCCCGGCACTTTGTCGAACCGGCGAGTATCGGGGGGTTGAAAAAGATCGAAGGGTGGAAAAGCCCATTCCGGAATACTCGGACAACCCCTGTGTGCGGTCACCTTGAGGACGTGCCCTTATTTTGTACTTTTGCCAGTCCGAGAACACGGCAGTCTGTATATTCCGTTCTATCTTTGCCCAAACACGAGAGGTTAGAGTTACCGTTAAAGTTCGTCGAACCAGTTACGAAAACACGTGTCGACACGTGTACGATACACCAGCTAGAAGACACGTGACCGCGGAAACCCTACGCCCTTCCTCAAGGGCCGAACATCGTTCAAGGGACACCTATCGTGTTCCGTCAATCCACTCGCCCTCAAAACACCATCGAGATCGCACGTGACGTTTCGAGAAGTGAGGGGGAGGGCCCTGGAGGAATCTCGAAAATTAACCCCGTCAAGGGTAGGTCGAGTACATCCTGAATGATCGATCGAGATCGTATCACCCAGAAACATGGAAAAAAAAAGGGTTATGATTTCAGAACGGAAATAACGGTCGTTGCTGGAAAATAGATTTAGGGGGCAATGCAATTTTCCACATTCGCTAACCTCGAGCCTACGTTTCACGTTAAGTGATATGGTCCATTGTTTCATTGGAAGATTATGAGGACACGGTGATAGGGTCGAAAAGGGTTTTCTCAGGCGGGATAAAAGGGTGGAAACGAGGCTGGAAATTTCGGGACCATTAGCCAGCCAGAGATGCCTGAAAGGTACTACAGCACTTTGCCCGAAACACACATACACCTTGGAAGCTTTCCCGTTTGGCTTCCGAACTACCGAGAGATCGTTATTAGGATCGTAGTGATAATTGACGACCCTCTCCGGGTCCTGGAAACTCTCCTCTCAACCCTGGCTCGAGGCCTCTTTTACCCTCCTCTTCGTTACTCCTCCCATTCAAACGCGGTGAGAGATTTTGGCCTCGGCGAAGTGGATCCCCAATGCGCCTAGACCACAGACCCCCCATCGAGGAATTGGTAACGACTTCGTTCGTCCCGATTATCGAATCATCCTTTATACTCTAAACGAGCTAACTCGACTCAACACTTGCTCGGTCTTTAGTCAATTTCAAATTTTGTAACTTACTTCGCTTGGATATCTTTCAAGCGAAGATTGACACTTCTAAAGGAACTGACCAAAGAACAGTCACTTGTTTTTTTTTTCGGGTGGGCGAAAGTTTCCAACCGAATCCATCGTGACGTCTCTCAGTTAAAGATGAAACTTCCCGCTGATCTAACCAAAGAGCATTTACTTGCTCTCTGATCAGTCAACTATCCGCCATTAGCTGAGACAACAGTCATCTGGTTTTTAGTCAGTTGGAAGTTCGAAACTCGCTTCATTGGGATGTCCTTCGGTAAACGTTGAAACTTCAAACCCTACTGACTAAAGAACAGTCTCACCTGTTTTCTGGTCAGTTAACTGGCTGTTATTAGCTGACCATACAGCGTTTACCTAGTTCGTAGTCCGAAGTTTAGGATTGCCTTGATCGTGCCTTTTTTTTTCAGTGAACTACGTACCATTAGCTGGTCAAACAGCAGTTATCCCTAGTCAGTTTGAAGTTCAGGTTTTATTGGGTTGCAAGCAAAGTCCGAAACTTTTCAACTTCCAACAACGAACGATTGCCCAGCTGCTCCGTTAGCCATCTTTCTTTCATCAAACAGCAGTCACTTGATTTTTGATAAATTCGATCAGTTGTTTATTTTCCCAACTGAAAACGAAAACGAGAGGTCATCCTAATCAATTTTGGTGGTCGTGGAGCCACGTCTCGATATGACGGCAGGCTCTCCTGTTTCCGGGATTGCAATCTCTATTGTCGTATGATGAGGAACGGCAAGGACAGTAGGTTGAGCTTGACATGGCCGACAGACAGTTATCTTCCTCTCACTCTCTCGTTTCCGAGGCGGCCTGGTCTGCACGGTTTCCCTCGTTGGATGGTGTACGCTGGCTCTGGATCGATGAGGAGGCAGAAAGAGAAAGAGAGACGCAGACAGAGCGAGAGAGAAAGCAGAGCAAAAGCACCACCGCGGTCTGATTGGCGGGGCTGCGGGGGCGGAACGCGCCATGTAGCCAATGAGCGTTGGTGGCCTCGATACGAACAGCCTGGCTACGAAATCACTGATTTTTACACGCTTCGCGAGACGTCCCTTCCGCGCGCACGCAACCACGCACACGGACGGTAACACACGAGCGAGCGTCCTCGACAGCCCTTATCAAAAGCCTCTTTCATTTCAACGACTCGAATGATGGAACCTCGTGAACCATCCAATCCCAAAACACTTTTCAAACGATCATTAAACTTACACCGTCTCATCAGTATTTTCGTCCTCGCGTTCTTTTTTTTTATTCGTTTATTTGTTGTTCTTTTCATATTTTTTAAATTCATTAATTTGTTTCTTTTCTCATTTTTTGTATTGGATCATTTGTTGTTTTTCTTGCTTTTTGAAATTCGTTTATTTGCTGTTTTTCTTGCTTTTTAAAATTCGTTTATTCGTTGTTTTTCTTACTTTTAAAAATTCGTTTATTTTTTGTTTATTTTCATTTTTTGGTTCTTTATTTTTGTTTGTTTTTCAACGTCCACGTTTCCCGGGATTACTCATTCCAATTGTCGCCAATGGGACGCCAAGTGGAAAAACGAAGAAATATACAAAAAAAAAAAAACAACACGAAGCCAGTCTCGAATAAATTGAAAATTGACAAGAAGGAAAAGTCTAACGAGGGATAATCCGAATGCCGGATGCAAAAAGCCCGTGGAAAAAGCGAAGGGTTGAAGGAGCTTCCTGACTGTCCCGTCGTAAAAACGAACGAAACGATGCGGGATGAGGATTCTCTGTGAATCGGAATATTACATCAGGAAATTTCATAAATTCCCTTTAGCGAGCTCCTAGAGCTGTTTCTGCCCTCAGCGTCCTCATCCCCTCCCCAGCCCTCCTGCCCTATCTTGCCTCGCAAACCTCCGCCTGTCGTCCACCGGAGATTCTCTCTCGTGTTTTTTTCCCGTGAAATAATAATGGCTGCGGACTCCGCGTAAATCTGTCTAGAGAAAATTCGTGCTTAAGACGCGCCAAGTACGAAAAACATTCATGAAAAGCAGAAAATCGCAACTTTCGTATTTCACTTAAAAAAAAAAATAATAATAACGGTGAAACTTAAATCGTACTGAATCAGTAGTCGATAATGGCGGAGGTTGAATGAAAAATTTACAAAATCGCGAACTTTGAAAAATGTTCTTATTTTTTTTTTTAGAAAAAAAAAAGAAAAGCTTGGAATCGGATTTGAAGACTTTTCTCACGATATTACTAAAGTCCACGAGGAGTGGACAGGTGTTTAAAGTTCTTTAAACGAATCGACTGAATAATAAAAATAGCCGGTGAAGGGGAGGGGGTGAAAAAGGGGTTAGGGTTGACAGTGACGATACAGAGGCAAGTTTCTCTTCGATAATAACAAAAGCGCGGAGGCGCAAGCTCGACTCATTTGTTATTAACGTGTTCTCTCGTACAGTGGAAGTAAAACGAGGAGGGCTGGCGCGAGGAAGGGGCTGAGTTCTGGCAGTACCAAAGTGCAGAGGACTTTGAACACGACTTCACACTTTGACTCGCCCTCGATCTCTCTCTTCCTCTCTCTCTCTCTCTTTCTCTTTCCCTCGACCTCTCCATCACTCAGACAATGTCTTCGTAAATCCAGGTAATTATCAGCCAAAGTTCTCTCCTCGAGAAACTTCAATTTCATCCCCTTGCTTGGCTATACTGCCAAACGGTATAAAAGCTACGATAAACTTAAATCCATTCTCTTCTCGAGAAGGAAAGCATCACGAAAAGTCATTACGAAAAAAAAGAAGTTGATTGCATTTTTTAAGAAATTTGAAACTCTCGAAAAATGGTTAAAAAAAATGTTTTTGGGAAATATTGGGGGGCCGAGTCGTGGTGTCCATTTTGTCTCTTGTGAAGACGAAATGGACACCGCGAAATTGGAAATTACGAAACAGTAACTCCGGGGTGGGAAAATTTTAATAAAAAATAGTCACCATTTTTAAAATGAATGTTTATATTAATTAAATTTAATAACCATTATTAAAGATTTAATACATTCAAATTGTTGAATTAAATATCGATAATTATTTAATTAAATTACTAAATTTACATAATTGAAATTTTGTCGAATTTCACTAAAAAGTATCAATAATTAAATTTACATGATCAAAATCGTATCGACTTCCATGAAATACTTTAATAATTAAATGAACGTGACTAAAATCGTGGGGCAAGAGTGCGCATATTCTTTTCCATCGTTGTAAAAGCGTAAATATCCATCAATATGAAAATTTATAAAAATCTTAAGAAAATTAAGTTCGTATTCACTAATATTATTTCACTGAAAAATCGAAAAATTTGAAAATTTGAACGACGAATCGAGAAATTTTAAAATTCAAGAAACCAAAATCGATAGCATTGAAGATTCGATAAACAAAAAAATTTGAAAAAATGAATAATCCCTAAACGTCCATATCCAAAAATAAAAAAATATTTAAGTTTGTCAATTCGTCAAGTTTAAGAGTTTGACTTGTTCCTCAAATAAAAAAACTTGAATCCCAATTACTTCACTTTCCAAAAAACAATAAAAAAATCATTTGATTCGATATTTCGTTCTAGACGAAAAGTCGATTGGATTCAAGTCCATTTCGACTCAATCGACAGGGCAGCAAGCGGATCAACTTGTTGCAATTAAAATCGTAGTTTTCCTTCAAATGTCATCAACGTTTTTCTCATTCCTCGTTGTTTAAAACGAGAAACGTCACTAAAAAAAAAAAACAGGAGAAACTTCAATAAGTTTCGTCATGTATATATTCATTTCGAATATCAGGGAATACCTAAGATGAGGAATCGGAGCGGGGTGACTTAAAAACTGGTTTTTCCGTTGGTAGCCGAAAGTAACTCGCTTAATTGGAGAGATGCATGGCTCGTCGTCGTCGTCGCGACGGCGGCTGGCTCATGCCCCGAATCCGTCAATCTTCCACACCGATTACCATAAACCCGCGCGACTCTTTTCCCCCTCCACCTTACCTCCCGCCAATTTAAATATACATTTTATCCATTCGCTCGAATGAAATATTCATCCGACGAACGAATCTCGTAGCCACGACCGACCCGGTCTTTTAGCAGCGACGACCGATCCCTATAAGTATACCCACAACCCCTCATCCCCACCCCAAAAACCACCCCTCGATCTTTTGACCCCGCGATTTCCAATCGAACTGCCGATCGTCTGGGTGAACCGTCCAACCCAAATATTCACCGCGAACTCGCGGTCCTTGTCCTTTCAGGACATCGCGAAGACATCGAATCGTTCAATGGTCAAGAGATATCAATCTCTTTGGAAATCTCATCAATTTCATATTTTCGATCGACAGAAACAAGGACAGAATGGATTTTAATAAAACAGCGAGGGAGGGTTGGAAATATATGATTTTTATATTTTTTTCAAGTTATGTAAAGAAATAAATAATTAAATTTTTTTCTTCAAATTGTTTAATGAAATGAATAATCTTATGTAATTTTATATATTTTTGATACGAATTTAATATTTATAAAAGGTAATCCAATTTCGGAATTTACAAATCCAGTTTTGTTTTTGTAAGATTTGACATTGTATATTTACAATCTTTTTTTGTTAGTTAATTATTAATAAATAGTTAAGTTGAGTAATAGTAAATTGTCAAGTTAAGTAATAATAAATATTTCAGTTGAATAATAGTAAAAGGTCAAGTAAAAAATAGAAAAAAGTGTCATAATTTTAGTTGATAAAAAAATTGTTGATGAACATTTGTTTATTTACTCAGGGTTTGGGTTTGGAAAAATCCTTTGTCAGGCTTTGTTATCATTAAAGAGAACTCCACGTAAAAATTCAAGTTTTTAAGACCATTCTCATTGGATTCCAATGATGGAAACTTAACTTTCGGATTTTCGAGCCGAATTGGAATGACCAGTTGCCACCCAATTTTCGGCCGGGCCAATTGAGCATTTAAATCATATTTGACACCTCGTTTTCTCCAAATTCCGTTTAACTCAATCAGTTTGGCTCCAACACTATTTTGGTTTTATTTTCGCATTTTCCATTTCCGTTTGGACTCCTATTTCGTTCAGGGTCTTGACGTCACGAAGACGGATTTGGTAGAATCGATTTTTCGAATGTGGATGTGGAACGACGAAAAATGAATAAATCTATAGAGATAACGATTCTCAATGTTGTTCCCTTCTTCTTTCGTTTCAGAGTCGAATACTGGAAGACGCGTCGATCATGTGCAACTCGTGGTCACCAAGGCACAACGTGAGTACCTCTTTTTACTTAAATCATCTTCTTTACTTATCTGTGACCTCACCAGGGATGCCTGCACCATTTTTTGAAACATTTACTCTCGAAAAACCCAAAAAGCAAAAAAAATCGTTTTTTTCAAAGTTTCAAAGTAAAATCCTACGTTAATTGGTACTCGCGTTTAATCAGCGACGCCTACACCATTTTTCGAAAAATTTACTCTCGAAAAACCCAAAAAGCAAAAAAAATCGATTTTTTCAAAGTTTCAAAGTAAAATCCTACGTTAATTGGTACTCGCGTTTAATCAGCGATGCCTGCACCATTTTTCGAAACATTTACTCTCGAAAAACCCAAAAAGCCAAAAAACTCGATTTTTTCAAAGTTTCAAAGTAGAATCCTGCTTTAATTAGTACCGGAGACTGGCAGGTTGTTTCCAAAGTCGAAAATGACTGAAGCAAGCCCAAATACGAAACGATAAAGAGACGGCTCATCGTAAGACCATCCATTTCCGGTTGATAAATTTTTATTTGTTTTAGTTATTTTTGGCCTTGTTTTTTTCTTCGTCGAAACGCGCCAAAGTTTCGGAATGTTTTCGGACCATCAGTGTGTGTGTGCACATATAAACATATATATATGTATATATATATATCGCTCACCGTCGGATGTGTACTCGTGGGTTGACATAAAGTCTCTAACTCGCGGTTACGATTATAGCCAGGAAGGATATTAATTATTAAAACGTACGATGAGCGAGATCCCTCTCTACGAGCGTCCAGGAGCAACGAGTACATTATATACTCGGGCGTATAGTTTGAGTGCCGTAAAAAGAGTCAAGTGTCACTCGTGCGCTTTCCACGGATGCGAGAACGGACACCTGCAGCTCAAACGGAGCCTCCGAACTTTATGTTTTTTTATATTTATTTTTCATTTATTTTTCATTTTGTTTTACACATTTTTTTAAATACACGCCCACACTTGTCTCTCGTGAAACATACTGATGGATACTCCTGAAGCTTGCGTCTTCAAAACGCAGGAAAAATGATTTTTTAATTTTGTTAATCGAAAAAACAATGTTTTTTTTATTGCGAATACCCAATGAGAGATTGAAGAATAATTGTACAATTTCTCGTGACGAAGATTCGAGGGAAGAAATTGAGGCGTTGAAGGAATAATAACGCATGATTTCTTTTTTAAATTATATATTTAATGCAAGAGTGTAAAGTAATCTCGTTATGATAATTAATAAATTCATTGATGAATAATTTATTGTTATTATTATTATTTTTAATAATGAATAATTATTCTTCAATTTTCTCACTTTAATCAGTTTCCAAAATTTTGTGTTAAAAAAAGGAATTCATGCACTTTTAAATGCCTCGAATCCCAATTATTCAGACTTAAATCCATTCATTTTAATTATCAATGTGTTTTCAATTCTTTTAGCTTATCACTATTTTCAAAATTCTTTGAAATTATTATTTTTTCGCTGATTAAATGTTTCCAAATTGTTTCAGTAAAAATTTCCAAATCTCCAAATATTTACTTTTCGCGTTTCAAATCTGAAAATTCTTCGAGCACATTGTCGTGTCCTCGGATTGCCAAAAATTCAAATGACCCAAGCAAAAAAATGCAGCCTAGCATCCCAGCTATTTTCGTTTCATTCAACCCTCAATCCTGTCCACCATTTATCACCTCCCTTAACCAACAAAACCCAAAATTCCCCCTCCCCCGTTTCCAAAAGAGTAAAATCGACTGAAAAAAAATAAATTTTAAAAATTTCCATTATCATTTGGAAATAAGAGAAATAAGATCGTGGAAAAGTTGGCCGATCGATTTTTCACCGCGAGGCCGAAACTCCTGGACTTGTGGCGAGGAAAATATAAAAAAAAAAAAAAAACTCATCGCGTTCCATATTTTCTTCCGGACTTTGTATCAACTCGATTTCATACCTGATATTAGCCCCGTTTTGCTCTCGGCTGGTCAATCGTGGAAAGAAAGAGGCGAAGAGAGCTGGAAGGTTGAAATGTTCGGGGAGGGAAAGAGGGCCGAAGAGGAGAAGAGGCCAGGGGTTGGCGGCTAATATAATCGAGTCAACGTCGTTCTCGCTGGAACGAAAGTTTTTGTCTCGTCCGTGGAAATGCCAGGCTTTCCATCGACGGGGGACAAAAAGCAAGCGTGTACAGAACTGTACTTCGCTTTTCACATGTATACGCCGTAACCGTGTAATTCCTCGCGAAACAATCGATTTCTATTACGAGACGTATTAACCCCGGCCTCCTCATCCGTCCTCGTACACAACTTTGCCATATACGAAATAGTCGTCCAGTCGATTGCGAAAAATCATGAGAACCTGACTCCCGCATACCCCTTAACGATTCCACCCCCTTAAAAAAGCGGGTGGAAAACGAATGGCGGAGGAGAGGACGCTTCAGTGACTGCAGTTTGCACTATTTTCCATCTTTTTGGCTCCCAGTCATCCAACGACGATGATCCACTTTCGTCCAACGAAAACAGGAGAATGACTATATGGGGAAAGATTGTTTGGGTTTTTTGGCCGGGAACGGCGAGTCTTGGCTATTATTCATGTTTTTTTATGGTTTTTTTTTAATCGGTGGTTGCTCGAAATAGCGAAATTGGGTTTGGTTGGGTTTGGGTTTGTTTGGGTTGGGATTTTTGTTGGAGGGTTTGATTGGGTGTTTTTGGAAATGTTTGGTTTTTGTCTTATTTGAACGCAGGGTTTTTCGTTGTATTTTTTCAATGGTTTTTGGGTTGTGTTTTTTTGAAAGGAGTTTTTATGGTTTTTTGAGAAATGTTTACATTTTGTTTGGGTTTGTTTAGAGGGTTTGCTTTTTTTTTTTTGAAAACTTACGCTGTTGGTTTTCTCTTTTTTGAAAATTTTCAGTTTAAATTTTTGGTCCAGGGTTTTTTTTTTAAATAATTTTAGTTTAGGTTTTTCGTCCAGAGGGTTTTCTCTTTTTGGGAAATTTTCGGTTTAGTTTTTTCGTCCAGAAGATTATATCTTTTCAGAAATTGTTTCAGAATTTTCGTTTCTTGTCCAGAACATTTTCGGTTTCTGGGAAATTCGTCAAAAATTGGTGGCTAAAAAATGAATAAAAAACTGCATGCTATTTCTCACAGTTTTTATCGGTGCACCGTTTCGACTGAATATTCCCGCGAATATTTACTTTCGAGAAATGTAAAAAAAGAATAAAAATCGATCTTCTTTAATTTCAAAGTAGAATCTTGCCTTAAAATTCAGCAAACCTAAAGAGAAAACCTCAGGATTTTTCGTACAATATCTTCGCGATGAATTGACCAAACAGGCCCTTTCCATTCCTCGCGGCTCATAAATTCCTATTCGAATACCATTCCCGATATCATTTCCCGCGCCAATTCAGCACGTTTCGCTCTTTTCGTGTTTCCGGTCCGAGCCATCGAATATTCATTAACGTGTACACGAGCCGAACGTGCATGCTAATGCATACTTCATCTCGGAGGATCGCGACCAGCGTCTGCCCTGCACACATTGCCAGCAAAAAAAAGAAAAAAAAAAAAAAAGTCTTGCCTCTTCATCGGATATGTCCGAAGAGATTATTTTTAAAAACCATCCGCGCTAGGTCACGTGACATGCTACTTTGGTATTTCGACTTATCGTGGTCTGGTCTGTGAGTAGGTGTTTTTTTTTCCTCCGATCGGATCATCTCCTAGCATATATTATTAAATTGCAATCCTTTTTATAAAAAAAAGATTTAAACATGTATATCGTTCAGAAACAAAAATTTAAGTATAAAATTAGTAAAACTTTATACTTAAATTTACGTAAAAAAACTTTAAACTTCAATTTAAAAAAAAGTTTAAGTAAAAAAAAATAAAAAGGTGTATATATATATATATACATATAATTATTTCATATGTCTTGATTTAGCTGTGACGTTTCCTATCTTATATAAATTGGTACACGTTTTTTTCAATTTCTATATACATTCAGCCTGACATAATGAATATATACTATAAAATATATGGTAATAATCCTAAAGCTACCCTTCTATTATTTTTGCTCAGGGAAACTCGATCTTTTTTTTTGACGTGCTTATAGCTACCAGTTTAGAATATTTAAATAAACTAATTTCGCATAGTACGTAAAAAAGTACAAAAATTGAAATGAAGAAATAAAATAATAGTAAAAAAATAAAAATAATTAATAATAATAATAAGAAAAAAATGGAAAATTGAAATGACGTAGCCCGGGAAATTTGAAAAGTCACCTTACTTCTTGAACGAACCTCATACGTACTTACGTACTTGTAAATGTGTATACGTACGTATATTCGCAGGGGGAAAAAAATGGAAGACCCATAAAGCGACGAGAAGTGCATTCCTGTCCCAGACTAGACGCCAGATACTCCGCCATGCAAGCGATAATTTCGAGCAACCGAGTCTGCTCGGTTTTCCGTGTCAGATGTCAGATTTTCTCCAAGATTTTAATTATTCACCGAGTCACCAGACAATTCGATTGCCGTTGTTTCAAATTCGCCGAGGAGATTTCTCGATCGAGAGCCACGGGCTTTCTATATATATACACACTCGGTTAAACACGTACGTGAACGTTACGGTTGTACTCGTGTACTCTCGGGGTCTGCGTGGGGATATTTCAAAGTGGCGGCTGATTCGCGACGATGTAGGTTAACAGACGAAAATACCGTAATCGTGCCAGTATTTGCGATACGTTTGAAATTCGACCGTTGAGGGATTTTGTTTTTTAGGGTTATGTGAGATGAGGGTTACGAAGGCTTGCGTTTTATGAGAGTTTTGGCAAGGGTTCTACTTAGGGATCTGGGGAAAAAGACTGTTTTTATGATTTTTTATGAATTATGAAGTTTTATAAATTTTTACGAAAATTATGAGAATTGTTATAAAAATTACGAGAATTTTCATAAAAATTATAAGAATATTCATGAAAATTATAAGAATTTTTGGGAAAATTATGAGAATTTTTATGAATTTTTGTGAAAATTATTAGAACTTTTATGAATTTTTGTGAAAATTATAAAAATTTTCATGAATTATCATGGAAATTACAAGAATTCTTATGAATTTTTATGAAAACTATGAGAATATTGACAATTTCGTAAAAGAGAAAAAACATGACACGTTTCCAAAAATCTTTATCAAAATTACACCCAAGAAAATCGACCTAACGATTTATCACCAGCCGACTCAGAATCTACCCAACCCAAACCCAAACACAATCTAAAATTCGAAACCTCCAATAAATCGTCCATAATCTTAAAAATCCCCTAAAACCACCAAAGCAGTTTTGACCGTCTAATCCATTGGTGGGTCGTCCAATTAGCCTGCAGGCAAACACGACTAGTTCTCGAGTACGTTTTTTTATCATTATTCTCCGAGTCGATCATTGGGAGCTTTAAGAGACCCGTCAGAGCTGATCGATTACGATAATTAATCGGGTTTCGAGGAGTCCGATTATTCAATCGTAATTGGCTAATTTAAGGGGTTTCAACGTCTACCCAGTTACTTAAGACCGAGCAACAAATGAGGAAGAAAAATGGGAACCGAGTGTTTCCTGGACGGTTTTCGCCGGTTGGAAAAATGAGTCTATTAGCCTCGAGGGGGTTGCTTTCGGTACGAGAACAGTCAGGAGGCAAGGGGGGGGTGGGTGTTCGGATCGGAGCATGGGATGAGAAAAAGACGTTTCGCAGCCCTGGCGAGCAACAAGTTTGCCACGTTGGAAAACAACGCAGTGCTAACTACCACCGAACCACCCCCCCTCCCCAAAAAACCCCTCTTCGCGGTTCATCCCCTCTCGAATGATCCCTTAACGAGAGCAATTTGTATTCGAGACGTAGAAAAGTTTCTTCGTGTTAACGAGACGAGGGAGGATGATCCTTGAGGATTTATCGTACTTCTAAGCTTCTCTTTTGACCGGGATATTCGTCTGGCCGGAAATTGCGGATCTCGTCGTTTTTTCACCCTCCGTTTCCTACCTCTTCGAGGAGACAAAAACTAAGACTCGAGGGGTCATAACGAGATAATTATTCTCGCGTTGGTGAAAATTTCAAAACGATAAACGACGCGGTATCTGGTGTTGGAAAAAATGGTACCCCCAAAGCCTAGTCGCCGGATACGCGAAAACGCGTTTATACACTCGCAAGCTCCTCACCCCCCACCTTTCCACGAGCCGGAAAAGAAACGGCAAAGTTCATAAATAATCGAAGCGTAAGAGCGCGGGCTGCTTTTCGCATCAAACATTGATCGCGACGAGTACGCGAGACTCTCTACTCGTATGGGGCTTGGGGGAGGCCCTCTCTACGAGCTTTTCAAAGCGCCACGAGCGCCACTTGTTCAACTCCGTACACGTAATCAATGTACTCGTTGCTTAAATCTTTTACTCCTCTTTACGCCTTATAAGGAATGTTCCTTTCCTGTTTCTGGGGTTTTTTTTTTATGGTTTATGCACTCTTTTTTCGAAATTTTGGTTTTGATTTTTTCTTTGTCGATTTTTCTCTTTTTTGGACATTTTTGTTTTTATTTGTTCTTTGACGGTTTTTCTCTTGTTTTGTGAATTTTGGTTTTGCTTTTTTTGCCAGTTTTTCTCTTTTTTCAAACTTTTGGTACTCATTTTTCTTGGCAGATTTTCCTCTCGTTTAGAAATGTTTTTGGAAAGTTTTTGTTATTCGTCCTCCGGATTAAGATACCTTTGTGGAGAATTTTAAACATTTGGTAAACAGCACTCTTTTTTGAAAATTTTGGTTTTGATTTTTTCTTTGACGGTTTATCTCTTGTTTTAGAATTTTGGTTTTGCTTTTTTCTGTCGGTTTTTCTCTTTTTTTTTGCACATTTCTGTTTTGTTTTTTTTTTGGTCCGTTGATTTTCTGGGTTTTTTTTTAAATTTTTGGGATGATTTGAAAATTTGTGGTTTTGATTTTTCATCCCGTGAATTTTCTCTTTTCTAATGATTTTTTGGAAAGCTTTGAAACTTTTGGTTTTCCTTCTTTGTTCGACAGAGTATCTTTTTTTAGAATTTTATTTTGAAAAGATTTGAGAAATTTCGCTTCAGTTTATCGTCCCGCGGATTTTCTCTTTTTTGAAACTTTTTTGGTAGGTACTCATATTTTTTTGGCAGATTTTCTTCTCGTTTAGAAATGTTTTTAGAAAGTTTTTGTTATTCGTTCTCCAGATTAAGATACCTTTGTGGAGAATTTTAAACATTTTGGAAATTTTTACTCCGGCATATTTTCTCTTTCTATTCTCATCTAATATTCCAGAAATTTTGTTTTCCACGGTTTTGACCGATTTTGACAGAGAAAACCGTCTTTTCTGTATTTTTTAGAAAGATTTGGCAATTTTTCTTTTTCGTTCGTTTAATTTTCGATATATTTGCTTGGGATTTTTTTTGGCACATTTGTTCCTTTTTTTGAAATAATTGGACATTTTTGGGAATTTGCATAATATTAACGGCATGAGATGACGAAATGTTTATGGTTTTTCGTTGCAGGGTGACATTTTTGGAGGGTTGAACAGCGGACTCCAGGATGGCTTGCTATCGAGGGCGGAAGCTCTCGCTGCCGATCTCGGCAAGCATAACGCCGGGACCCCGATGCCGCTCAAACACGATCCCGTCTCGGTTTATCATCACGGGGCTCACATGGCCGCACCCCACCCAAACAATCGACCACATCATCAGGTACAATCACACCTATTTGTGAGTCCACCAGAATTTCATCATTTTACAACAACGTTTATCAATTAATTATCCGAATTTAATAAGATAACAAACAAAATTGACATTATTGATCCAATGGGTTTGATATCGTTGGTGACGTCACGGCAAAACCGAGCGCCCAAAGGGGTTAAAAATACCAGAACCGGAAACGATTTTTCCAAAATCGACAAATTCGACAAAAAAATTCGAAAGGCAAAAAAAATCAATTAAATAAAATTTCGAGTCGAGAAAGCTTTTGACCGGAAACGAACGTCCTCGAAAAGCTAAATTTGAAAAAAAGCAATCGAAAATAAACCCAGAAGAAAGGGGAACACAATTAAAATCAAGAAAGACTTTTCGATTGGAAACGAATATTTACTTTTCAGAAGCGTTAAAAAAACAACTTGATTTTTGAATAAATTGAAAAAATGTTTAATCTTAGTAGGGTTGAAAAACTTTAACGCTTTAACCGGAAGTTCACACCCGGCCATGAAAAGTTACGTAAAAAAAATTAAAAAACATCGTTAAGAATACAAAAATGTTTCAAAAAATTCAAAATCTCTTGTAAACCCGAACAAACCCAATCCCAGAAGGTTCGAAACAGTCCTCGACCGGAAATGAACATTTTTCCTCCTAAAACGGTGCACAAAAAAATCGAAAATCCCTGATTCGAATGGAAAAAGCTTGGGAGCTTTTTGGTCGAAGCGAACGATTCAAAAAAATTCAAAATCTCTACAAAACCCAAAAAAAAAACCCAACTCCAGAAGGATCAAAACAATCCTCGACCGGAAACGAACATTTCCCTCTCCCAAAACAGTGCACAAAAAAATAAAAAATCTCCGATACGAATGGAAAACTTCGTAAAGCTTCGTCGACGCAGCAAATATTTAATTAAATTTAAAAATTCTTTTCGCATGCACATTTCCCTTTTTTTTTTTTTTGTCAAAGCTTCGCCCAACTCTGGCACGTTTTCCACGATTTATTGACGAGAAAAAATTTGTTTTTTTTTTCGTTCGATACGAGAGACATCGTAAATATATATATTTTTTTTCCGTTTTGTTTTTCATCCGAAGCGTTTGTCCATACCAGACGAGCTCGTCAATCACAAAAAATACGCGTGAAAAAAATCTCTCGTCCGAAATAAAAACTGGTCGAAGCACAAAAAAAAAAAAAATTGAAAAAATGCATCGAAACGTGCAAACCTCCACCCTCTCGTCACCAGCTGCCCATTTTTTTCGTGCCTCGAAAAGGCAATCGGAAACGTCGTTAAATTAAATGAATGAAAAAAAAAAGAAAAATTATAGCGAAAAAAAAAAAAGAACAGATGAAGGTCGAAACAAGGTCGATAAGGGGTGACGGGACATATTTGGCGAGTGGCAGTTGCCAATTATACACGCCTCTTATTTGTAAACATACTCGTTTGCCATTAACGGGGTAGATGGATCTTCGACCGCACCCCCCCCTCCCCCGGCCTTGCCAAACGACCCCTCTGCTTCACCGTACACACAACCCTATAAATATATAAATACTATTAGTCCACGAGGGGTTCCGTGTCGAATCGCGCCCCCTCGGAACAACCAAAATATTTTCCAAAAAAAGCCAAGTTTTCCCCATCAAGCTTGTTCGAAATACAATAAATAATAAAAATATATATAAATACTTTCATATATTAATATTTATTGTCAAGTATATTTAATTATTTTTCATATATCTATTTTGTTTTTTTTTATTTATTTTACTTTCTTAATATTATTTAGTATAATAAATGATTATTATATTGTCTTTATTACCTACTTTATAACTTAAAAAAAATTTTGATTAGGATAAATGATTAGGATGAATAGAATTTTTTTTTAAGCTATAAACTAGGTAATAAACACAATATAATAATCATTTATTATACTAAATAATATTAAGAAAGTAAAATAAATATTAAAAAACAAAATAGATATATGAAAAATAATTACATATACTTGACAATAAATATTTATTTATCCTAATCATATAGGATATTTTCCTCAGCTACGAAATCCTTCTTGTTCCACTTTCCTCCCCTATATTTTTTCTATTATATATAAAATAATACTTTATCGTATTTTTAATAAATGATTACATAATGATTATACTATATTTATAATAATAATTATATTATATTAAATATCATCTTATCATTAAATTTTATAATATATAAAACAATTACACATAATTATACACTTTCTCTATTTTGGGTTTGTTTGGGTTTGTGTTTTGGATAAGTGTCGATAAAAAATTGGAGCCAACATAGCACCAACCAAAAAACACTTGTGCTTTTTTTATTGTTGCAAGCCAACGAAAATTAGAAAAAAAAAAAAAAAAAAAAAAACGAAAACGAAAAAAAAAAAAGAAAACGAAAGAAAAAGGTCGAATCGCGACCTCGCCGCAGATGGCCGTAGCGTTAAGTGTCCCGTAAACTATGTTTTCATTCGTCTCGCGATGAGCGCTCCTGTAATCCGAACGAATTGAATATAATCGGGTGCGTCGGTGCTCGGGGATAGCCCGGGGATCGTAGGGGGATGAATCGCGGGAGTCAGCCATGTAACGAGTTTCGTATTATGGGAGTCTCTCGGGGAGGGGGTTGGAAAGAAAAATGGAAGGGGGGGGGGGCGACAACCCTCTCTCCCTCTCTCTCTCTAAGAGAGCAGTTTCGATAACCCTTCACCCCTCTCCCTCCTACTCGTTTTCTAGTGTCACAGTAATGATGAAATATTGCGTGGGCTCCCGAGAGAAAACTACCCTTACACGCATCCCCCTACCCTCGAAGAGAGAGAAACAGAAATGCCCTTCTAGTCTAACCCAAAATTCGTATACAACTACGAGAGGCCACTGGATGAAAATGGGCGATGTTGGAAGGGGGGGGGGGAGAGGGGACCGTTGAAAACTCCACTAGGTGGAATCATCCCCCGAAGACTTGCACCCCATACGCGGAACGCGATAAAGGGACCAGGGGTGGAATTGGCTACCCGCATAACGCCGATGTCACTTCGGGGTGGTTTCAACCCTCCACTTCCCTCCCCCCCCACCCTGCCGACCGGTTCCCAGCTTCCCTCGAAACGTCGGTCACCGCACTGTAATTCCGGACGTACACACGCGACGCAGCTCGAAACTTCACCTGCTGCTGAGACCTCGGTCGTATTCAACACCGGCATCCAATTTTCTTGGTTTTTTATTTCGCTTCCATTTTTCGGACAGCACGGAAGAAAAAGTGAACGAGAAATGTAGCAAAGCCCGGGAAGGGGTGGTGGGAGGCAAGAGGGGGGGGGGGGAGATAGAAAAATTTAGAATGGGGAAAAAATAGAGAGAATTGAATTAAACGTAAAAAATCAAAAAATTGAGAAAATTGTAAATTAAGAGAGAAATAGAATCTTGAAGAATATTGAAAATTGGAAATTAGGAGAAAAATAGAAACTCGAAGGTTTTTGAAAATTGACGACGAGAAATTGAAAAAGCGAAAATTGAAGAGAGAAATAAAAATCGGAACATTTTTGAAAATTAAAAATTAAAAGAGATATAAAAACCTGAACGATTTTGACAAATTGACAATTAAAAAAAGACCTATAAACCCAAACAATCTTCGACAATTAGAAAAACTAGCAGCAAAAAAAAATCAAAACTCACGCAATTCCAAAAACCCCAAAGCAAACCCAAACCAATCCATATGATAGCAAAACCAGTCTTTTTTTTCGCAAAATTCAAACCCAAACAATGGAACAAAAACTAAAAAAAAAAAAAACTTCAGCTGTCAATGAAACTCAAAAAAATTGGGAAAAAAATTAGCATTCGGTAGAGAGGAATTTCCGATTTCATTCGGAATGAAAATTCGCGCGAAATTGTCTCGGTCGAAGTTATACGTAGGAGCGCAAAAAAAAAAAAGGAAATAAAAAAGAAACAAGGAAATACAAAGGGAGCTCATAAATAATTTGCAAGGGGTCGTTCGAGTCCCGTCGCGTTCTCGTCACATGCCCCGGTCACCGGAGCCGCGGAGTAACGCAACCGGCAAATATGTACGCGTGTAAAGGGTGCTCGCCTCGCCACGTGCTGCATAATTGTTCCCGTTGCATCCCCCGTACATTTATATTCATACGTCTCTACACGCATCGTATGTCTTTACGTTTGATACAGAGCCGATGTTACGCCCACGCGTTACAGCTACATTTTACAGTCGGTTAGACGGGACACTCGACATCCCGCCCTCTATCTCTCTCTCAGTTTAGGTTATTCTATTTGTATTATTATTTCTATTATTATTATTATTATTATTATTATTATTATTATTATTCTATTATTACTGTTATTACAATAATTATTATTATTGTTATGATTATGTTTACGATTATTATTATTATTATTTTTATTATTAGTCTATTATTACTGTTATTAAAATAATAATTATTATTGTTATGATTATGTTTACGATTATTATTATTATTATTATTATTATTATTATTATTTCATCGTTGGTTTCATTACTATTATGTTTACTGGTATTACTATTATTATTATTGTTAACATAATTATCACCATTATCATTATTTACTTTTATGATTATTATGTTATCGCTATTTTTGTTTAACCTACAATGTATTGTTAAAATATTTTGCCCGAAAGTGTACTGAGGCATATTAAATCATATCAAATAAAAATCGAATCTCTCTCTTTCTCTCTTTTCCTTGTATTATTTCTCTTTTTTTATCTAATTTGATATTTTAATTTTTAAGCTTAGTTAGGTACTTATGTATTATTGTTTCGGAATGTTTATTTCATTTATTCTGCTGTTTCATTATTATTATTGCGTTATTTATTTTATTATTTAATTTGTATATTTTAGTATAAATTATCAATTTATAATCTTTATTGTTTATATCATTATATCAATTTATAGAATTATTGTTATATTTCTATAAATTTTGAATTTGCTTTCTTTTCCCTAGGGGATTTTCTCTTGTTTTGGACATTTTTGGTTTTCCTTTCTTTTTTGGATTTTATCATCTTTTTCTCTTTATATTTGGGTATTTGCATTATTTCTTTGATTTTTCTTATTTCAGTAATTATTTGTTCACGATCTTTTTTTGAAATTTATATTTCTTTATCATATATACTTTTATATATTTCTGTATTCTTATTTTTTTCTTTGATTTATTATTAATATTATGATTATTACGTTCCAAGTTTTTCGGTCTAATAAAATAAGTTCTAATAGATATACACTACACAATTATAAAAAAAAGATCGATTAATTAGTGACCTTTTTCATTTTCGAGTTTCTATCATTGAAAAATAAATTGACTTTTACCATTTTTACCAATTTTTCCCAACTCTTTTTCCAAAGGTTAAGAAAAGCGAATGTAGAACGCTACCGAGCTCTTTTGAAAAAGGAAAAAAGATAAATGATGTTTTTTTTAATGAAATTATTTTTCATTTTTTTAAATTGAAGAAATATTCTTTTTTTTTTCGTTATCAAATCGTGAAACGAATGTTAGAGAAAAAGAGGAAACGTGAAGAAAAGAAAATTGAGAAAAGCGAATCGAGAGCACTACCGAGCTATCACTCCGAGGTCGAAAGAAGAAAAGAAAGAAAAAAAAAAAGCGTTCGCCAACGAAGAATGGCCTACAGAGCTAGAAATAACGGAAAAACTTTTCCTTCCGTCTGTGAATGGTCGATCGAGCGAGCGCTGGGGAGGATGAAGCGTGGCAGTTTTGACGGGGTCGATTCTCGTGCAAAAGTACATCGAGGCTGTTTAATCGGCTTTGATCGAATAATACGTCATGCGAGAGCTCGGGCCAACGTGATTCGAGGACCGGCTGCGTTCGCGTTTGTCATCCTCCCCCGCATAATTCGCACGTGCCGATTACGAGCTTCCCCCCCCCCCCCTCCCCCGATCGACTATTCCCAAACATTATCCAATCTCACAGATCCCTAAAATTAGGATGATCTTTAATCCCGTGACGACAAAAAAAAAGTTTCCCAACGCTAAGCGTTTAAAAAAAATCAACTTTGCAATTTTCGATCACACACAATTCTGGCTAAAATTATCGGAAATTGAATTAACCCTTTTCCGATGGATTTCGAGATATTGATTAATGGAAAAACAAATTGAGAAGTGTACTAGAAAATCCTGATGAATATTATCGAAACCTTAAAAATGTTAGAATCAAAATTTATATTATTGTATTATTTCAATAATTATATATTTTCTATTATATTGTTATATTAATTAATTGTAATATTTTAATGATTTTATATTATCATGTTTTTCATCGATTAATATCTTACAATTTTTCCATTCATTAATTATAATTTATTAAAACACCGAACTTCAACGAAATATAATTGTTCGTTGTTTCCATATAAAAAAACAAATCTTTTACGTCACAGAAAACAACGTACACCAAATCGAAATTCACTACTGAAAAATTACCAGATCCATATGCTTTCCCATTTGGAAATCCTGATGAATATTATCCAAACTTAACAAAAGTTGAAACCAAAATTTATATTATTATATTATTTCAATAATATTATATTATCATATTTTCCATCATTGTAATACCTTACAATTTTTCCATTAATTAATTACAATTAATTAAAACACAGAACATAAAAAAAATACAATTCTTCGTCGCTTCTATATAAAAAAAAAATCTTTTACGTCACACAAGAACACGAACTCCATATCGAAATTCAGCACTCAAAAATTACCAAATCCGGATGCTTCCCCACGTACCGATTTTGAGAAAACGATTTTGAGAAAACGGTTTTGGAAAAATCTTTTTTTCAAAATTGTGTCTCGCTGACCAAAAAGTCGAATACTTTTCGTGAGAAATCACGAGGTTTGGGTGTTTAAATAAAACGGGGAAAATTGTTGGTAAGGCTGCGACGAGAGAGAGAGAGAGAGAGAAATGATAGAGCTTCCGGTGTGGGAAACCTGCAATTTGTGATTCACAAAGAACCGACGTATGAATATAAATGAAGGGTCGAAAGAATGTAAACGTGCATATCGACGAGCAACGACGGAGGGGTTGGAGGGCGAGGGGGAGGGGGAGGGGGGGGGGGAGAACAGTAATTCAGTGCGCGCGCGAGTGTCACACATATTCGTAGACCAGAAACACGATATCGATCCCTCTCTCTTTCCGTGTACGAACTGTTGGTCTTTTCTCTCATTTCTTTTTCTTTTTCCTTCTTTTTTTTTCTATCTTTTTCTTTTCATCCCCGCTTTTCCTTAGGTGCACGTACACGAGCTCCCTTTTTCCTCGGCATCGACCTTTTTCTCTTTCTCATCGTTTTTTTCTTGTCCACCCCGAGACTGCGACTATAACTCTTGGATTTTTCCAATCCAATTTGTCGGGCTGGGAGGCCGCGATCGAGGATCCCTCGAGGCCTCACCGAAAAACGTTAAGCCGGTCGATTTTTAGGAGGGCATTTCCCAATCGTTGAAATTGATTTTCCCAGGACCTCGATGGCCTATCTATGAGTCGATGAAAATTGTCTAGTCACCGTTACGAAATACGTTTCAACATTTTAATATTGCATATATTTACACACAATTTATTCTCGGTTACAGTACTTCGTATATAATTATAAACAAAGTGTAGTAAAAAGTAATCCATTATTTTCTGAAACAAACCAATCACAAAACCCGCAAAGTTTTGCTCAGTACGAAAAATCTCATTTTTCTAACGCCACCTGGTGTAATTCGATCGCACTTATCAAACCCGAGATTCAGATAATTAAAACCGTTGGAAAAATAATGCATTTTTTTTTACTACACCGAATGCTGGAAGGTCCATTGGGATCCTTCAGACAAGGAAGTAGAAAGCTCTAGTGTAGTCCTACCCGAGTCCAAGTTTCGC
>JAPYZJ010001403.1:0-27842 GCA_030522765.1 Ophioninae sp. B BG-2022a | reverse complement strand
ACTGACTTGAAATTCGTATTCAGCGGGTCGAAAAACATACCCGTAGATAGGTGGCACCCGGTGTACAGACAATTTTTTTTTTTGTGTGCCGGTGTTATTGAACGATTTTTAATGATCGTCAATGATAAAGCAGATGGAAGATTTTTAAATTGAAGGAACGGTAAGGTTGAATTAAAAATTCGTATTTTGAATTTTAACTGAATTTTTCGGTTTTTAAAGTAAAGAATTTCGAAATTAAAGTCGACTTTTCGTCAATTTTATCTCCAAAATAAATTATCTTTTTATCTTAGTAATGTTATGACAATAATTTTGCTCGACAGTATCAGCTACGAACCATATGTATCGTTTTTCTACAGTTTTCAAAGCAAAGAAAAGAATTATAGACTCATAATTTTAATATAAAAGCCATTAAATCGCTAAATGACTACGTAAGCCTAAAAACGACGACGAATGATTCCTCACCGTCGATTTAAAACAATAACGAGAAGATAGTAGAAAATTTGTTGAAAAACTTGAAATTTTCTATTCTGTATAACAGTAGGTATGACGTACCTTCCGAAGTCGCTAATATTCGTATTGAGCAAATGAATGATATTTTGCAGCGTGTGCATTGGATGTAACACGGCCCTGTTCGTATTTTGAGTGAAGCACAGATGAAGAACGTTGCTGTTCAGCCTCGCGACTTTTCTGGCAAATTTCTGGCTGGACATTTCGCTACCGCCGAATTCGCTGCGAATTTCGAAACGTTTGTTACTTATCGTTCGACTGGCTGATGGAAATGAAAAAAAGAAATGAAGACTGTTGTCACTTCGATGACGCGTTGAGCCGTGAACATGTGTCAGTTCGATCGCTTACCTGCACGAAATTTTATAGGGCAATCTAACGTCAACGTAATAAGCAATTACGTTAACTAATTGCGTGAGGTATGTTAGGGCAGCGCTGATGTTGTGCGCGGTATTGTGCGTCGCACTGTCTTTGTTCGCCCCAGGTTTCTCATCTTTGGCTGCAGCGACTGGAGAATAAAAAAATCAGTCCTGTTAATATCGCATCATACTTTTTACGATTTGTCTATTCTTTGGATAAAAATCTGCTCCGTTTTGTGTATTGATAACGATCATCCATTTACTTGGCTTTGACTTGCGTTATATCGGAAGGATAACGTTGAAGAAAAGCTTTCCGAGTTTGCTTTAAATTTCAACGAAGTTTCTAAAAAATGGTAAATACATTGAATCAACAGGTTTTACACGAAACGTTTTTTGACGTAACCACTCGTGAACAATGAAATACAAGAAATAAATTTCGAACAGCGATTTTGAATTAAAAAGTGAGTCCGGAATAACCTGCACAAATATTTATCCCTGCCTCCTTGCTTTGGAAAAAATGCATTTTTAGTTACCCCAGAGAGAATAAGCGCTGTAATCCCCCGAGCCTGGCAGAGTCGAAGCCACGATACGTAATTGTACGTCTACGCTATTATCAGTATCACTGATCCAGCGTCCTCTTACGTATGAAGTCCCCGAGGCGTCCGCCAACGCGCACGTCACGTTATCCGAGCTCAAATTTTCATCCTCGCTACTGCACGAACTACGGCAAAACAATTGGATTAAAAAAAATTGATCAAAGTTTGATATCGAACTGAACCTGACAGTTGGATTGGTGACCGCTTAGTGGTGTACTATATTAATCGTACATCTACCGAGAGGTAAGTTGGATTCACTGAATTTCTGATGGGAAAGCAACCGAGATTTGAAAATACTGAACTGACGAAGTTGAGAGAAAAGGCAGGAGACAAAGGCTACAATCATGAGCAAAAGAACGTTGAGGATGAACGTTAACGGTAGCAAATAAAAATGTACATTTGGCCGAGGAATAAGATTATTTTACCTGCTGTTGGGGACAACCTGCTTCAGGGGGAAAATATATTCTGTCAGTTGTCTCGCCGCTGCTCTAACAAATCTCTTCAATTTGTGCCTCTTCCGCTCTACTGCGTCCTTCTTCTGAACTTGCAAGACTTTCAGGTCTTCCACGTATTTGTACAACTTTTCGATTCTCTCCTCGTGTCTCGGTAGTCGCAGTACCAATTGAGAATTGACGTCCTTCAAAACGTTCAGCCTCTGATGACCTGTTGATATGAAAAATCCTCAGTTATTGAATTTCGGGAAAATAACGGTTTATTCAATCTTGCGGAAATACGAGTATCGTTGAATATTGAAGAAATCGAATGACGATATTGAATAAATTACGTCGTGCTTTTCGAACATGATTGGATGTGCGCAACCACTTGCACGGTTTCTAAACGAAAGATATTTCGTTGGAATGCAACGAATGCAGATAAAAAATACTGTTAACGCATTTTGAAAAATACACTACCTCTGTTGATATTCTGTTTCGTTTCACTGACGAGAATCTGCAAGAGTTTCACTCGCTCTCTACACATGCTAATATCACAAATCTGAAAGTATAAATGAAACATTATATTGATTTTTGGATTATTTACAATTTTGCGATTTTGTTCCACAGTGTTAGAAAAATATATACGTAGTTCAAGAAATAAGGAAATAGTTTCTGAAACTAGTGTATCATTCTCATTAATGTAGTGAGAGTTCAGTTGATGAATAAATGTAAAAAATTAATTGTATAATTATAACTGAAAATGGGAAAACATGACGAAATGTAAAGCCCAGAGTAATCCCAAAGCTCCATCTCCAATCCCAAATCCCAAACGTACCATCTTGTCTTTTTGCTTGAGTCTTTCGAGAGCTTCCGTACATCTTTCCTCCAATTGGGTCCTCGCAGCTTTCAGCCGTAAGAGCCGTAACTGTTTATCCGCAAACCTGTATAGAACATACAATATAAATACAACAATATTTTTCATTCACATGATGTTTTATTTATTTCCTGTCTTATGAAAAGCTCGAGTCTAATGCATGTGTCAAAGAAAAAAAATAAATTAATCTTTTGATTAGACAACATTTTTGAAACGAGCCGTGGGCTAATAAAAAAAATGATTGGGTAATACGCGTGTGTTTAGAAGTTAGTCGCAAAGTGTTTTATGCAGGATCCAAAGTTAATGAGAGTTGTAAGATTTTTTATATGATGAATTGTTCACTGCAAGCACAAAACAACAGGGATTTTTTCTGATAAAAATAACAGGTTCTGATGAATCATTTTTTAACTGATCGATACCATACGACGGCAGCAAAGGTCGAATTTTATAAAATTCTCGCAGAAACTTCACAAATTTTTAAGAACCACAATTTCAAAGATAACTCGCAGAAATTTGAATCGGTTAAAAATCTGGTCAAGGTGCAAAGTTTAAACGCAGTAATTTGCATAACAGAGGGAAAATGTTCACTCGCAAGTATTTTTTTGCAATCATCGCTTTATTCAAACACATTGAGATGGACATACGCAGAAACGTCGGAGACTGAAATTGTCTTGGGTCACACTGATATATTTTTTGAGTCATTTGAAATAACTTTCATAACAATTAACGAAAAATCCAAACAATAAAATAATTAAATTTACTCCCTTCCAATGAATTCCCCTTTAACTAGATAGCAACTAATTTTGTAGTTTTTCAACAAGTTCGATTCATACATAAATGAAAACAGAAGATACGTAACGTTTTGTGCCATTCGTTCATTATGCTTTTTTCACATTTGTGATTGCAAGACAATGTCCCAACAGGCCACCTTTGAAACTATTGCAAATCTAACTGAATGCCTCTAACCCCGCATATACGATAAAAACAAAGCAACTCTACTTTTCATCGCCTAGGTAACGTATTACCATTCCTGTACATTCAGAAACATGTTTAAAAAATGCCTCTTAGGTACGAAACGGACGATCAGAACGTACCTGGATTCCATCGACTACCGAGTGTGTTCAATAATAAATAGCACGACGAAAACAGCCGAATTTTCGAAACACAGAACAAACGAATCGAAGACACACGAAAGTGCGCTTGTATAGGTAAAGACTTATTTTTTACGTGAAGAGCGATGCGATCGCGAGGTGTAAACTTACCGTTCCGAATAAACAGAGGTAGAATGAACGAAATCTCCATTTTGGATGCACTGCCTGCAGTAAAATATTCGTCTGCTGTTGTGACAGAGTGGGCACTTTAATAAATTTAGGCTCAATCTACTGGTGACATCCTCGAGTTCCGAGGATAATTGAAAGTCCGCAGGAGCTGTGCAAGAACCGTCGGAGCTGCTTGTCGCCATAACCAATAATAAAACGCCCCCCCTCCCCGTTGACCGCGAGCGAACAATGAACAACAGATATATGCGCGGGCGGCCTCCCGTTGTGTCACTCCGATCAGCTGATTCGACGTGTTTACTCTTCGGTAGAGTAGGGACGCATACGGCCGATGCACGAACTTCCGATCGCGCTCTTGTAAACACGCGCGCGCATACTTTTCCTTATCTTTTTTCTGCCTTCCCACGAATTTTCCCAATTTTTTTGGTACACGTATCGAAGGTGACGCAATAGCGCGGTCGAAGATTGAACGAGAACGAGAGTGCGAGATGATGGAAACAAACGGAACGGGCAATTCGAATAATTGCGCTGCAACACGGCCACGCTTATGATACGTCTGTCGTCAAGGCGAGGGTGAAAATAAACTTGAATTTTGCCTCGTGCGATGCAACGCAGTACGCGTATCGCCCGATGCGACGACACGCGCGCGCACAAACATGCAAATGTAAATACACTTGCTAGCCTCGTGTCAGTGTTTTCTCTATTCCAATGGTATTTATCTCGTTCGCTGAACATTTCGCTGAGCGTTTTCGTGAAACCCCCCCTCCCCACTGCGCCGTTGCCTAGCGAGATATTTCCGCCTCGTGGATTTACTTTTTTGGTTGCTATCTATTTTATGAGAATAGCGGTTTTCGTAAAATGAACATCATAAATAAACGTTTCGAGGGTAAAGTAGCTTCTTCTCTGTTAATTTATGATTTATGTTAAAGATAATCTGCTCCGTTGTTAACTGGTCACCTTACCGACCGATCAAACCTTCCGGTTTCCGGCAGATGTCGCCACCCATTACGCAAAAATTCTATTTTGTCAACGAAGTCGAAGATGTACATAGGACAGTTCTTATGGGCGGCTTGAAGACAAGTATAGCGAGTCGTTTCACCCCTCTTGCTGCGGTCTTCAGTATTACAACGCCACGCCGCGGTCGTTCTCGAAACTTCTCAAACATCAGCGTACGCAAAGTTGTGATTCCCGTTCTGTTTCTCCGATCACGGTGACATATCGCCCACGCAAATCCGAGTCGCATTCGCACTGACACTTTCCGCCGAGTGGACTGTTCAAAAATGCGCAAAAAAATATCTTTCGCGTGTGAAGTAAAAAATTACGCGATTGGTATACGCTTGGACGTTTCAACGACTTCTTTCTTCGCACGGAGATATCCCTAACGCTTTGACAATCCGTTCGTTATCAAACCCGACGAGAAACGTGACATAAACATTCGCGCGGCAAAGTATCGGTGTGACAATAATGCTGTCAAGAAAGAACAAAGATTTGCGAACGATCAAGGAGGGCGTAGTTGGGAAATATGTAAAAAAAGAAACCCCACCGGAAATGCCGAGTGAGTCTCTCGTCGAAGCAAACTTTCCATCATTTTGTGCTTCAATTCAATTTCTTGTATCTCTGATGACGTAAGCGAATAAAAATCCAAATATTTTCGCCGAAAATCGCATGAAATGTTGTATTTTCAGTCATCAATGTTTGGACAACGGAACCAAATAGAAGGCCCAGAAGACGCAATCAGCAAACTTTGCCACCATCCCTGGTACGATACTTCCAGCGATGTGCTTTGCTCTCTTTCCTGGAATTCCGAAATTATACTTCTTAAATTTTCAGCCTGTACCGCAGCAGCCGAGTATGGTCCAAAAGTTTGGCAATACCAAAACTACTATGAGTGCCGTTGGATTGGGTAGTCACGAGGGAAAGTACACACCGAACAGTTCTGTACCTGACCTGGCGCAAAGGTAAAACGCTGATCTTTATTGAGAGTACAAGATGGAGTAAAGTTTCTTCGAAGATAAAATTTATGTTTAGATTGAAAAACAGATCAAATTTTTTATTTGAGAATATATATTTAAAGATTTAAAGACCTTACCACCCAATGATTAATGAAATGAATAAATATTGAGGCATACGTTAAAAAAAGTATCAATGTCGATTCTCCTCCTGATGTTCATTGCAGGATAACGAATTCGCGAAATTTGATCTTCCACGCAGATTCGCCAGTCTCTCCGTGAATTCAGGTCACATCGAAGGCGCCACATCCCGAACAGCGACGCCGATGTACCATCCGGGTTTGTCGCCAGCGGTTTCGCACACTTACGTGAATCAATACGCCGGATCGGAGTATCATTTGGATCGAGTACAAACGCCTCAGTTGCCTTACATGCCGTTCGAGGTGGACGGAGCTTACGACGAGTTCAATCAAGCAGTCCCTTATCGTCAGAATCCCGTTTACAGTCGAAGTCAGTCGGAACGGTCAAGCTCCCGTAGTGAAAAACCAGAGGAGCTTCCTCTCCCTCCTGGATGGTCGGTGGACTTCACTCTTCGGGGCAGAAAATATTACATAGATCACAACACCAAAACGACGCATTGGTCGCATCCACTGGAGAAAGAAGGCTTACCCACGGGCTGGGAAAGGATAGAATCACCAGAATACGGAGTGTACTATGTCAAGTGAGTTTCGTCCGACCGGTAAGAGATGTCTATCAACTGAGTTGTCGGCTAATTTTGCTCAGCGCCAAATTAGCCATATTGCAAAAGTCGCAAATATTGCAAGCCCTGCATTTGAGCAAAATATGAAATTAAGAAGACGACAGATACAAACGCCGATCTGGAAAGTTTAACTTTTCAAAAATGGTTCTCTTGAAAATCATCTGTAAGATAATGTTGAACCGAATGTGGATACAAAGTTTTTTTTGTTCGCGTAAGGGTTATTAAGATTCCGGATCTCCAGAACTTTTGTAAATTTTCAGCCATATCACTCGTCAGGCCCAATACGAGCATCCCTGCTATCCGTTGGAGATGCAAGCGGTACGCGTCGTCTCACCACCACGGCATACCCACTTTCATTCGCACAGCGTACTCGTTCCGGCGAATCCGTATCTCAACGAGGAAATTCCTCATTGGTTGTTCGTTTACAGTAGAGCATCGATATCGCTCGATCGAAAACTTCGATGGGAATTGTTTCGTTTGCCCGAGCTTGATTGTTTCAACGCTATGCTCACGAGGCTATACAAGCAGGAACTCGAGGAAGTTGTTATGAGATACGAGGAATACAGGTCTGTCTTTCAAATTGATCTTTTTGCAGAATAGTCACAGTGAATTACCACGGCAGATTGCTGTGACATTTGGCGGTTATTTTGTCGCATTGTTTTAACTCGGAAATGACCATAGAAAATTGAAAATCCTTGCGCTATTTTTACGATTTTCTCCCCAGCAAGTGTTGTAGACCGTTACATTTTATTTTCTTTTCATTCGGTCGCAAGTTTCATATCACTCGAGTTGATTTCAATATTTGTCTACTCCAGGGACTCCATTCGATTTTATTACCTTTATCCTATACTCTATTCGGAGCCAAAACGATTTCCTGTCTTTCATTAACGATATTTGTTTTTTTATGTCGCCTGCAGATCAGCGCTGTTGTGCGAAATGGAACAAAGACTGAAGGAACTGAATCCCGAAGCCGGAGCTTCTGCTGGGGCTGTCGCTCTTCGGCGATCTCTACCCTGAGCATCATCGGCTTCAAGAACGCGTATCCGAACGCCGTAATTTCATGAATTTGTCCTACTGACTAACGAGAATTGTTCGATTACATTCTCATATCCCGTAGCTGCTACAAATGAAGGAATGCAGTCCTGGAACACATACGTCCAATCGCGAGAACCTTCGCCGTATATTTTTCTACAGGCTTCATCGTATGCGCCCTGTTACAAAACATATTTTTATTCAACAATAAACGTGTGTTTAGATAGAGGTGGTAACGACGAAGCGTAACAACAAATTTACGATTAATCGATGGCCTACGAAGAGTCGGTTTCCTTGATCTTCGGATTCAAGTTTTCACTCGTCAATCGCTCTTTGTTTAATCATTCCGATACAGATGGAATTTTCACTTCCTCAACGAACGTCGTACCCTTATATCGATGAACTGTTTGGCCTTTTTGTCCCAGCAGTCTTGTGTAATACGTAACTGCAAATGGAAGCAAAATAAGAAGAAAACCGCAGTACCGAACAATATTACGCGATAAGCAGTGGGATCTGAAGTGCGGGTATGTAAAACGGTACCGTTATTTTCTCCATCCCTGACTTCGGTTAACTGCGTTTCCTTTACGTGCATGTATGCTACGTACGCGAACAAGTTCCAGGCACCAAAGAAGTAGAGAAACCGAAACCTATTTCTCATTTTGAACGCATATTCAGGCGGAAGCGGATTCATTTTCCGCCGAAAGTATGCACGCAAAAATCCCATTTTCTCTGAAAATATTTAACGAGGATGTCAAAAGACTTCGATCCAGCACAAAAATGTATAGCGATGAAGAATTCTAATCGTATTAGAGGAAAAATTATTCAAAACTGGCACCACTTCCTGCTATCGACACGACTATCGGGAAAGCATTTTTTAGGCTTTTCTCACCAATCCAGCGGCCATGAGGGCGAGAGAGACAACTGATTCGCAGATATCAAAGATTTTTGGAGTTGATTTTTCAAGAAAAAAGAAATTATTCGCGTTGTTCTCTGTTGGATATTGAACAGCCGCTATCTCTTTTGTCCGAAACATGATCCTTTTAGGAGAACTTGGCAGTAGTATTTTTACAGGTCGGACGTGTGACACGTATCCTCAAGTATAATAATACCATCTACTCTTTGTTCATGAATTCAAGGAATTTGATGAGAAGATAGCGGATCGTATGAGAAATTAACATTGTCATAACAAATTCATTAAATTCTGAAGTTGTACACTGTGCTTCATAGCAGATGCTTAAAACACGGAACGACGAACTGCTTTTTTTTTTAGAGATTACTGATGAATTTTTCCCACACAAATTCTACATGAAATAAAATGTATGACATTGTTCGAAGACATTTTGTAGAGAGAGAAGGAAGGGGATGGGTAAAAGCGCTAAGAGTCCATAACATCGAAGCAGCAATATCTCTCTCTAAAAAAAAGCAGTTCTTTGTCATGTCGAGTTTTGAACATACTAACACATTTGGCAATTTTTATTATTGTGAACATTAATGGCCCTGATAAGGGCCGTTGTGCATTGTGCACAACTACATTCGAGCCTACACATCGGTAATACCATCTCCGTCGCACCATACGCGAAACACGTACAGCGGGGCACCCACTACCACATGCAAGCGCTCACACCGACGAGCGGGGTGTCCGCACGGTGGGGGCACCACTCTGCCAGGTACTACCTTACGTGCATATTTGTACTCTGTCAAATGTACTCACTGTACGTGTACTCGGCACGTGCTCAACTGGTACTCGGCCACTAATATGAAATTGCATATTAAGTTGATTAAAAATCCTGTACGATTATACAAAATGACTTTTTTTTAAATAAAAAATTATAGAATGCAAAAAAAATGATCCGGCATTGACTTTTCGGCATAAAAATGAATGTGACATTCCCCGGAAATTACCTTCACAGTTCTAAATGACAGATTATCCTAACGTGACGATTATACGTATGCGATCAAATTTCGATGCAAAACACTGTTATCTTTAATTGTTATACACAGAGCAGCCGTGCCGTGGATCGGTACAGTAGATCACCACAAATGTTTCATAACCTGTTCGCGCGCCGGTTACGCAAGTCCCCAAGGTCACAAGGTTCGACGTCGCGCGGAATGTCTTTGATGCAAATTGCCCTTGACCACTGAGATTTATTCTAATTACGAAATCACAGAGCGATAGCAAAAAAACTTGTTTTCTAATCGTTATTCCCGTTCAGCTATTCACTGTTGCCAGGCCGCCATACGCCCGTCTATCCAGTGTTTGCCTGCATCGTACTGCCCTCTGTCTCATTGCGGCCCTCGAACAAACTCATTCCGAAAACTACGCGGGCCCCAGTACCGTGCCTATGCGTCTCGATTACTGATCAGATGAACCGAACAAGAAATTTATTGGATACGCGATGTCGAACGCTTCGATCACACCACTCGAAGAAATCCTCGTAAAAAATATTCAGCAATCTTACGATTTTCTATAAAATCCATAAATTTGCGGTCTTCGACTTTTTTTAAACGCATTTCTCGATTATACTAATTTCTCGAGCATCGAAAATACGCGTCTTCCATGCTAAAACGAATCCGAGTCATCGATAACTGAAAAAAAGCGTTATCATTGAACAAATAAACTTTTTGACAATTGTTAAATTTCTTGTTCTTTTGCGAATAAAAAAAACCAAATCATCTTCAGAGGAAAAAAAAATTATCAGCTGGTTCAGAGGGTTATCTCGTAGAATCCGTCGTTCCTGAGTCTGCTACAGGGAGGTTGTTCAACTCGGTGTTTTTGCTATACAAAATGACCGGAGCTTTTAGTATCTTCCTCGGTCCCTTGTAGCGCTAGTTATGTTGTGAAAACATTGACGAATGCGCACATCTATATAACCCGGCAATATCCGTATCCGTAACCTGGCACTATCAATACATCTATCACGTTTATACTTAATACTGTAATTAATAGATAATGATACCTTAAATTATTATAGGATCCAAAAAAGTGCCCCAGCTCTCATTATATGTGTATACAATGGGAACTAGCGAAAAACTTCATCACTGATAACATTGTTAAGGATATTAACATTTTCGAGAACAATATTTCCATTTTCAGTGATAAATAAATAAATATTCTATACGTACACTTCATGATTGTTAACTGATATATATATACTGTGTAGTTATGGAATTACGTTATTACTTGAATACGAATAAATTTTCCACTAAAAGAATTGTATTGTACGTGTACGACACATATAAGCGTTTGTACACCTGCGGTACTATTCCGCACACGTTATTACAAACCGTCAATTCGCGAGCCTCGCGCCTCCACGACAAAAATATTCTCACAGAATATACAGCGCCATGTGCAGGTGAGCAATGAAATTAAAAGATGAGGCCGAAACGCGATACATTCTAATACATGGAAGTAACACGGTGTGTCACCACCCTGATCTGCTGGTAGGTGGATTAGCGATTGGTTGCCCCCTCCTCCTACACAGTCCGCCGACATACCCCCCGACGCTTTGGAGTGGGAAGTCTGGCAATCGAATAAAAGGTGGTAGGAGTAGCGGATTTCGCGCGTTGAAACCCTACGCTCTCTCTACGATATTATACACTGACGAAAAAAACATTAAAGTCTTATTCGCCTTTGGGAATAAAAAACAAGTGCAAACACGGGTTACCGCACTGACTGGAAGTTTTCGTTTAAAACTCGAAATGTCGGTCATGGGGAAGGTGAGTGAACTGAAATACAACAAAAAAAAGCTGTGTGACAGTTTCCCTTCTTTTTCACCCGGCTTCATCTCAACCCTTTCGTCGGGGAATCATCGCACGCGTTCGCGTTTCTCCCGACATCTCGACACCGTACGAACCGGTTTCCGGTTTTTTGACCTTGAGCACCGAATCTCCCGTGCGCGTGAACGCAAATTCTGCACGTTTTGTGAAATTTCAAAAAAGATGACAATTGATAAATTTTATTTTCGACAGCCGGTTCTTTATTCGTACTGGCGAAGTTCGTGCTCATGGAGAGTCCGGATTGGTGAGTATCATTTTGATCTCTATTTTCCTTGTTCAGTACAATCGTTTTTTCACTTCTGTTCGTTCATTTTGAAGCGCTGAATTTGAAGGAGATTCCTTACGACATCAAACCTGTGAGTTTGGTCAAAGGCGGCGGCGAACAGCACTGCAACGAGTTCAGAGAGGTCAATCCGATGGAACAAGTTCCAGCACTTCACATTGACAATCATACTCTGATAGAATCTGTGAGTTTGGGTTCTTTCCGCTCATCATCTTTTATCAGCGTACGCGTAGTAGTGGACTTGATTTTGTGCTTTCCTATCTTTCCGCTCATACCTCTTCCTGCCAGTTACTATACTGCCAACAGCTGTATCTGAGCTTTCCGTAAAAATAGTAGACAATAGAAACTGATACAAATTTGGCAATGAATTGGATGGTTGAAAGATAGAAGCAAGTAATTTCTGCCTGTGAATTCCAGTTAAATATCTTGCAATACTTGGAAGAGACGAGGCCTCATCGTCCGTTGATGCCGGCCGATCCTATTAAAAGAGCTAGAGTTAGGGAAATCTGTGAAGTGATAGCAAGCGGTATACAGCCGTTGCAAAACTTGGTGGTTCTGATATACGTCGGCGAGGAAAGGAAAAAGGAATGGGCGCAGCATTGGATTACTAGAGGATTCACTGGTATGATTTTTCATACATTGTAATTAAATTTATCGGATCCATACGTACATGGAGAACTGAATTACTACGTAGTATCTAAAAATATATATTTTTATTGCACCTTGACTAGCGTGAAGTGAATGTTGAGTAGAAATATTGAAAAGAAACTTCGATTTGAAATGTTTCTGTGCAGTTTTTACTTACTCTCTTTACAAAATTCATGAAGGCTACTCAAATAAAACTAAAAAAATAATTGTCTAAAAAATGTTTTAAAAAATATGTTTTATCATATCCTCTGACTTAACAATTAAAAATATTTTTCAAGAACCCAGACCATAAAAAATATTCGAAAACGTCATGTTTTTATTCCTATCATTATTGAATAAATAATAATATTGCATAAGATATCGAGTAAATTTAATAAAAGGAAACTAATTTTTCAAGGACGTTCACATAGAAGTTGGACAATAAAAATTAATTAAATATGGAGATATGAAAAATAATGGGCAATTACAAAAAATCGATTTCTCCGAGTATTTTTCCCCATGCAAATTAATTCAGCAATAAAATACAACTTCTGCATTAGCATAAGGAGGCCATTATGAACTCGGCGTCGCAACGCCAAATATAATCGAACGTCTAAATCTCGATTTCACGAGTATCCGTACCGATCAGGCTAACATATTTTGTTTTTCATTTTCATGTCCGCAGCTGTGGAGAAGTTGCTTTCATCAAGCGCTGGAAAGTATTGCGTCGGCGATGACATAACACTCGCTGATTGTTGTCTCGTGCCACAAATCTTCAACGCACGAAGATTTCACGTGGATCTCCGGCCGTTTCCAACCATACTACGAGTAGATCGTCATTTGGAAAATCATCCGGCGTTCACGGCGGCTCATCCTAATAACCAGCCCGACTGTCCGCCCGAGGCGACCAAGTAGCAAGCGAGGCAGACCACCCTCTTTCTCTTCTAAGCTGCGCTTGGAGGAGCTCGAAGTGAGGTGGTCTGTTAATTCCGTGGCTCGATAGCGATAGCCGGTGAAAGGGTTCTTTTTTTTCAAGGCCACGTATAACAAGCTGCGTAACTTTCAACGCGGTCTCCCGTTCACCATGGTTTTGCAGGACTCGCGGTTCTTTTCCACGAGCTCAAAACTGTCGCCAGATGTCGCAGGAATCTCCCGCTACTGAGCCACGAAATATTTCGTTCGATAACATTTCGATATTCGTTGCTACAATTGTTTGGGCAAAAAATAATGCCGAATTCCAATATCTTGGTGATATTCCATAAAACCAATGCGCAATGAATGTCATCGCGGTTCATCTTATCGGTCTTTCGAAATTCCAAAACGGGATGTGATACACGGCCTCAAAAGAAAATACCTTTTATGTCTTCAATAATGGAAATTTCGTTTCTAGCAACGAGGAGAAATTGAGAATTTACAGACTATATTTAGATACGAATTAGCGTGTACTTTTAAAAACGGGAACTAGCAATAGAAAATTAAGAAAAAAATGTGTTTTTCTTTTTTATCGTCACTTTTGTAACGTTGATACATTTTCGATTTCGATTTTTCACCTCCTATCGCTTGAGATTCGCTGAAGAACGATGAAACCGTTAACATCCGATGAAGAGCGAGACGGGAAAAAAGATTTTCTTTTCTCCTCGCCGCTACATCGAAACTCCACAACCGTTTTGGAGCCGGCATACTTAGACTTTAGAAATGTTGGCCTACTTTATAATATTTGTTACGTTTTATTTTTCTTTCACTTACGCTTCCCATTTTTCTCAGCCATCATCCCACCCCCCCCCGCTCCGTTTCCGCGTATACGATATACTATCAAAATTTGATATTTTTACGAGAATATTCGCCGCGATATTTTATAACGGTTTATTAACCTATTAGAAATAGAACTGTTGTCTTCAATCAAAAGTTTACTTTTTATATCGAAAAAGGGATAACGAAACGAGTAACGATAATATAATTTTTTTTAATCTCTGCCGAACTTAGCGAGGCATCTGTATCGCCGTACTATTATTACTCTTATTATTATTGTTTGTTATTAAGCTTCAGGGGGCCGGGAAAAAATTTGATAATTATACAAGGAGTAGGCCTTCACCCTGGATGGTCTTGACCTTGAGATATATTGTAGGGATCATCTTGAACGAATTTATATATATAAGGTAAAACGAGTACTCCGACGAGTTTACGATGTTTAAACCGTTGCAAAGTCGAATGATTGTCTTAATAAGTGTTGAGTAGGATATGCACGGCAGACAAACAGAATGAATCCGATAAAGTCGAAAAAACCTAACGACCCAAACAAAGGCAAACAAGGAAATGAACGCAACGTTAAAGCGTTTTGTAAATCGCGTATGTCGTTTCGTGAAACGTAAATCGTGTCACGTATAGCTGCCAACACGAACAAAAGGAAAGAACAAACCGTTTCCGCGTTTCAGTATACACGAGAAAAATCGTTAAGAATCATTTGAAGAACAATGTACTGCAAGATCATCCAAGCCAGGGCTTATTTTCTGTATCATTACCAAAAATCGATCGATCATCAAGCTGCGAAAAATTCTTATATTTTTTGTCTATTCCGAATTGCAAAATGCTCAAACCATCGGTCTCATAGTTGAACGATTCCGTATGGAAAGTACAAAAGATCTTCCTTTGTCCGCGCGGTGAAAAGGAACAGCACAAAAAAACATTCCTTCGATAATTTCGTCTTGCCATGAGTGTTGCTGTTTTCCATTTTTCTAACGTTCTTTTCAACGGAAATAATTCTATTTATTTTTCATTGATAATTAAACGGATAGACGCTTTCTCTCTCGCTCTTTCTGCAATGAAAATATTTGAGAGGCTCGATCAAAATACCGTCAACTTTCCCTACGGGAATAAGGAAAGTTTGATTGAGAGAGAGAGAGAGAGAGACAGAGAGAAACGGTCGTTTCAATCAAACGTAAGAGTGGGACGAAAAACGTGAACGTCCAACCGACTAAGAAAATACAGAAGACGCATATTTTAACGTACAAAAAGAATACACACATTTACCCAGATCACAGGTTCGTCGCAGCTAGATAATGTACATAGATAACCTTTTAATGATAATCACCGCATGCGAAAGTTGAAAAACAGGAGGACGATCGTGAGACGCGAATTGTTGAAAATGACATGATGTAGACGTAAGATTGTGACGCTGAAAGCGACAAAAAAATACTTTCATCGCGATCCCAATTACGGAGTCAAAATTCAGAGAAAGTCGTGAATTTTTGTATGCCAATCAGCTGTACATTAAATTCTCGAAAATGTGAAATCTCCGTCGTAACCGAGCGGCAACGTGAAACAAAATCGTTTTTCAGGTTCACACTTTTTTTCTATGGAAAAATCGTAAAAGTCTCGTAAAAACTCCGCATGACCGGAAGCCGTTAAGAATTCTTTTTACAGGCGTATTCGTTTTCACAAAAAAAACAAAGTTCAATCGAATTCGTTCCATTTGGCGTTTCATTGAATCTGAAATGTCATAAAGTCAGATCGATATCATTCGAAGAATTTCGAAGATTTCTAATCGCAAATTTGATTATTGGACTTGATTATTGGATAATAATGAAGTATTGAATAACAATTAAATATTTAATTGTGATTACGTTTACGTAATTTGGATACCTGTGAAAATTTGTAACTAAAATTCTTTTCTCATAAATTTGATCGATCACAAATGTCAAAAACTTCGCGAATAAACCCAGTTGGATAGGTAAAGTTGGAAGAGCGAGATTGTAACGGGAATGAATATTTCACGCTGTGGTGACTCGTACTAGAATTTTAGGAACGTGTATGCATAATATGAATAACGTAAGAATGCACGAGATCCAGAGAGTGCAAATGCGACGCCTGTATATTAGAAACAAAAAAATAATAACGATAAACTATAAAAATAAATTTCACGAAAAGTAGCGATTATGCTAACAATAAAAAAAACACACACACACACTCACAACATACGAAAATTATGATAAACATAAATATTTTATAAGTGAAATTGATAATGTACGTTTATTGCTTGATAGAAGATAATAAATCTGTGTCATAGTGATATAAAACGTGAGAATCCAATACTCACCCGTTTTGCCCACGATGATGAGAAGTTTCCGTTTTCATTCGATAGAAAGTATTCTTAGTTGATAAAAAAAAAACAAAACCTGTAAATCCTAACCGGTCTGCCGTAGAACGGATTGCCGTCAAGAAATCAAGAGATTTTTTGCTGATCTCCGCGACTTTTAGCGACATTTTTTGGCAGCTCGTCACCAAATGCAAGTTTAGGCGGCAGTTCCGAGGGTATTGCAGAGCTCGTAGTTATCAGACAAGTTCAAACCGTCAGATGTCGCAGCAATTGATCTGGACTCGGCCGAGCCATGCCAGAGTGTTGACACACCCCGATACTTTTGCTACGCGAAATGACCACCATTTTTAATGTCCTACTTTACCACTCGTAGCGCTAGCTGTATACTTACACTTCTGGTACGCGCACAACGGTCATATACATATCCGCATGCATGCATATAATGGAGTGATGCATATAACTCCATTAATACACGTGTGTTTATTATGCTACCATTAATTCATGTGTATTAAGTAATAACATATGATATTATTAATTTATTACTATTAAATATATTATTACTTAATTGCCATTGACTGTTAGCCTGTCGTCTGAAGATCTCGACAACAATCATCAAGGTAGATGTGAAAATAGAACCATTTGGTGTTAAATAATTTTCGTGAAAGTTTTACGTAATCTAAAAAGGAGTTTCGCTCTCATCCTATGTTTATATAAGTAGTACTAGAGAAATGTTCAAAACTTATTCACATTGAACACATATTGTACTTAATACACACGAGAAATGCAACGTGCCCGGGACGTAACACATGCCTTGCAGGCTTCGCGCCTGCGCGGTAAGAATGTGAGAAAATAGAGCTACCACCTGGTGCAGGGAAAGGGTAGTATTTTCATACGCAGTAGGGAATTGGAAGTGCCAGCACCCTGGAGCGTGTAGACGATAAATTTGGCAGAAACGGTCGTATCATTTGGTAGAAATTTCCATTTGCAGTTCCGAAGCGAAACACGCAATCGACGGTCCCGATGAATCGCAAAATCCATTAGAATTTCACTGTGCATCCTATCTACGTTGGACAAAACCTCCGTGCTTTACAACACGCGATGTCTCAAACCGTTCAAAATAAGTGGCGCAATCGCAAAACGACGACGTTCATCAATCTGACTACAATTTTCGTATCAACAGCTGTCTTTATTTATCTCTTCAAAATCATTTCATAAAAAAAATACATTTACTTAATTATTGACTAGTTGCCCTCCTCATGGACTCTTCCTTTTGTTTCTTTCAAGAACTCAAGCACCGGTGAATTGTTTCGCGAACGAAAGTAAATGGCGTCGGAAACGTGATTTCGGCATTGAATGGAAAATCATACAAAATTGAAGTTATTTTCCTATTTACACGTTTTTCTTTTTTTTTTTTGTTTCAATCGCTGGTAAATGTCGTCAACGTCAGACGAACTCGGAATGAATATCACTGTAACGTCCCTGCATTTGTTAACGTCCGAATTATAGTCTGTTTGACAAACGCGTGTACGGCTATATTTCCTTCCGAAACCGTTAGATGGCAGAGCGCGAGTAGTTAACGGAATCCTAAGATGATTTACATAGAAAACCAGTTGTTGTCCAGTCGTGGTTACAACTGGACGTTTATTATTCGAAAAACTCGTAGAAAAAAAAAACACTTAGGCGAAAGAAATATCGGACAACGTTATTTTTTCGGACTTCTTATGGACATATTCTCCCATCGATAATTCCTGGTTTTGCTGCACCAATGGGCTAATTTAGCCGATCATGAAACACCCGCTAAAGGTGCACGTGTGTGAACAGTTTCCAGCTTGTGCCACGAAATTAGTGAAAAGTATGCCCGAGAGATGTCAGGCGATATTGCATGGTGGCGGCGATTGTACCACTTATTAATATTATTACAATAATACGGGGAGTGTGTGTACTTATTTCAATGCCTACTCCTGAATTAGTTTGCGAATTTCGCCGTACACGTTCTTGTCAAGCGGACTGTAAATTCACTGCCACTTGCCATAAATCTAAAACCTAATGTTACATCACAATAACAAACGTAGCATCTCGTTAACATTATCTTACACGAGGCTTTGAGAACAACATTTGTACGATAATTTCATCAAAACGCAGGAAGGCAAAATCGCGGCAGCGATTTATTAAATCCGCTTGTCAGTTCATTATTATTGCTATAAACGCGCGCAACCTTCCTGTTTTTGACGTGACATCACATAATTGAGAATCTATAATACATCTTAATTGTACTTTCGTAAGTCGTATTCTTCCGCGGTCGTTTATCGAAAAATCGCGTGAAATTCGCCAACGTGATTGCGAAGAAAAAAAAGATGAAAAAAAGAAGAAGAGTAATATTTCGGCGGGTTCTTCTACGTTCTGGTTTATCACTCGAATGAATAAACAATTGATGGAAAAACTGATTGATGGACTTCGTCGAATGCGAGAAGACTGTGCGCGCGTTTTTCATCTATGTACAAAAATGGACCTTTTTTTTTTCTTTGATGGATGGTGGTATCGGTTGTTTGTTTTTTTTTTCCTCGCTGGTGGCGTCGGGGTTTTGTGAAATGAATAACAACATAATGCATTTAATGAGCGATTGTTTATTATGCTCTTATGATCACTTGTCATACAGGTAACGATGCTTTCTCATGAATGAAAATAGTTAATATATTATATTTTTATTTTTATAATTATTTAACATTGAAGATGGAAAGGAGAAAGAAAGAACGAAAAAAAAAGAAGAAAAAAAAACCCAGAACGTTGTACGGTCCGAATGATGAGAGAATCGTTGGGTGCAAATAAAATGTAGGTTAGGATGCGGTAGAATAATATTAGTTTAGTTGTCGTTTTGTTTTCTTTGCTTGGATGATGTTTTTTTTTCCCTTTTTTTTTTTCTTATTCTTCTGCGATAATAACTAAATTACCATATTTTTAACAATAATTAACGTCGTGTCTCTCTCGATCGACACGCGTGCCTCGAGGGTTTGAGGGGGCGAGGGAGTGGAGAGATGGCCTATGGAGGAAGGAGGTTAGGAATCAGCAATTACAGACACGTCTAAAAAAAAAAAAAACAGAAAATAAATATACGTTGAATACATAGATTGTGTCGGAAAATAAATAAAAGGTATAACCTACAGCCTGGCAGGCCACGTGTGATGCAATATAGACTTTCTTTAACCCGACAACACGAGTCTCCAAAAATTCCACGGCGAAAGCCAACGTCGAAAATTTCGATTTCCTAACGTGACATTTTTTTTCTTGTTTTTGTCAATTCGTGACAGGAACAACGTTGGCCTAGTTGATGAGATAGAAACAAAATGATGACACTTTTTTTTTTTTATTTGGAGAGTAGTTTTCGACGTGTTGGGATGATTTTCTTAACGAGCGAAATATATCGAACCTCTTGACACCTTTCTTGACGCGCATGCGCGTACATGATTTTTTCCACGGAACAAAAGACGCTCGTGACTTTGGATTTGTGCCTTGGATGAAGAACGAAGATGGCGCTTGAACGTTTTACAATGTGACGATTGTGCGGATGGGAAGAGGGAAAGGATAACTAATGAAAAAGAGAAAAAAAAAAAGATTTCCAATTGAGCGCTGGCGTATGATCGGGGAGAAAGAAGAGTCTCGCTCGATGCGCGACAAAAGTAAAGAACCAGTGATGGTCCAAGAGAAATGACGAGCTAGGCGCGCCCTCTTCGTTCTCCCGTCCGAAACAACGAACACTTCCGTTTTTCTTCTCACGCTTTTCCGTAACATTCCGCGATGTTCCACTTTTTTTTCCATATAGTATTTTCGTCGAGTTTACAAGAGCAAGTTTCGATAAGGCATAGAAGAACAAAAAAGAAAACAAAAAGGCGCAAGGTCTGAGCGATGAAACGAAAGAAAAAAAAACCGCGCGCCGGATGAGATTTTATTTTCTCGCACGGCTCCTTAAAACTTACTTTATAATCTTTTCTTCACTTTTCTTGTTTTTTTTTTTTTTTATAGCCAAAGGAATGTTAAGGTACAATACTCGATCGTACTTCACCAGTGACGAACGATCTCCTCTGGGTTCATCCATTCAACGCTCTTTCTTTTTTCTTCCATTTCTCTCTTTTAACTATTATCATTATTATTATTATTATTTCATCTTTTTTTTTTCTTCATTTGTCTATTATAACCTCTCGCAGCCAGCTGCGCTCGATCTCGATGGTAATATTTTATAATCGTGAATTTCTTCTTTCTTCTCTGTTTTTAACGTCTAAGAATGTGTTTCTGTGTGTATGAGTGTGTTCTCCTTTATAACTTCGTTCTTTCGTATTTTTTGTGTCTTCTCTCACTTTTTTTTTTTAAATGAATATCGATCTTGTAAAATCGATCGTATAATATATTTATATCTGTGTTGGTAACACGCTCGGTGATGGCCTCACGCCTTCAATTATACAATTACGAACAATGGTTGCTAAAATGTGTATATACGCATGTACATACACACCCTTCCGACACACACACACACACACACACACACACACACACACACACACACACATATATATATATATATATATATATATATATGTATATATAATGTGTATGTGTACGCAAATATCTATATTTATAAATATGTATATATACACACATACATCCCACATGACGAGGTAAAGCGCCGAGAGTTATATGGAAAATTGCCCCTCGATTCGCTTTTTTCTATACATTTTTTTTTGCTCCAGCTTAACATGGTTGATTTTTCTTTTTTTTTTTTCATATGATCGATCAGGTTCGGAAATATCGATTTTTGAAACTCTATGTTGCACGAGACGGAATCGGCCCTTCGGTAATATAGCGATCCTTTATACAGCTATTGTGATTTTTTTTATTTGCAAGCTTTATATTTATATATGGGTGTTACAGTTGAAGGTCGTTTTAAGTTTAAACGGATTTATCTTGTGGAAAAATAGTTGAGGGACTTGAAACTTGCTTTTTTTTTGGGAAAGCTAGAATTTTCGTCGATTCGAATGAGTATTGCAGATTATTTTTCGAGGGAAGTGATTCTGATTGAAGAAAATGGTTGAAAGTTATTTGATATTTTTAAAGTGTTTCTTTGGGTTATATTTGGATTTGAGCTCTTTAGGATAGTATTTTAATTGATTCGTTTTTTTTGAAACTAGTTTATATAAGGGGGAACCTAGAATTTACTGATAAAGGGATTTGAATATACAAACTACTTTTAACTAGGTAATTACAACCAAGTGAGTCAATTCAAACAAGTGGGCCAAATCCAAACGCAAAACGAACGACTGCTAAGAATTATTCTCTGGTACCGACTGTGCGAGAACTTGGATTTACTTTGTTTGGGATCATTCTCTCAGGACCAGTCCATCCCACTTGAGACCAGTTCGAACTGATATCCAACTATTTTTATGGCCAAGATTTTCCGGGGCAAAACTAGGAAAAACTTGGTCCAACGAAAAGCGTTAAACGAAAACTTTTCTTTATACAAGGATAAACGCGTTTAAACTGAAAACGAAATTTAACAGTAACATGTATATGCATACTTATAATCAACAAGGTACGTAAATATTCTTCTTTATCCCCGCATTTCTATGCTCCTAATATTTCAAACTTCCCTCCCTCCTGCATTTGTTTTTTTCTTTCATCTGGATTCGGTAAATGTCAAAGTTACGAGCATAGTTGGACAAAAACACGCAGGCGAGCGAGTATGTCCATGTGTGTGTGTATGTGTATAGGTGGATTATAATTACGCGCAAAATAATTGTACGGTCATCAACAATGTCTAGACACTACGATAGTTCTCACTTCCAGTGAAATGACGTTGAATTTTTTCGTTTGTACAATTCTCCTGATCGTTTTTTTTTTCTCGCCCTTCGTCTCCCTGGAGGTCCTAAAAGGCGAATCAACCTTCTCGATACATTTCGAGTTTTTTTTTTTTCATTTTACAACGATCCAAATTGCAGAAAATAAATTTTCCGTTGGATTTTCGACGAATCGAAATTTTCAAGTCCGAGAATGTTGAATTTTTTTCTTTAGTGAGGCAAACTCGCAGTTTGAGTAATTCGGGGAAGTCAAAATTAAAGTTGCCGCACCGAAAGGGTCTCTGTCTCGCTTTTTCAAAATACCCAAGTGCGCTTGGCATTTTAAGTTAAAACTAGCGATAATAGTCTCCGACGCGTTTGGGCGATTTTCGAACCCTCGTTTCTTTTATTTATCGTCGAGCGAGAAAAAAAAATCGTTCACGCGATTAACGATAAAATGAGTCGTCGGAGTATCAACGCTCGAGCACTACAATCTACGTTTCTCGCGTTCTTCGAAAACGCAAAATTCACGCGTCTCGTTCGTGAACTAATTTTCTCTTTTCGGGACTAATTTTCATCTTTATTTTTAGATTTCATTTCGAAATATGACTTCTTTCGCCTTTGTATTGTCTACGCGAAATATTTAATATAAATCTTGCAAATGTCTCTCCCTGCAATATTCCTGTCCTCGGTGAATTCTCACGATCTTTCGCGACAGTTTTTTTTTCTCGTTTATATCGATCGCAATTTCTTCGCGCTTTTGACGTTGTTGAACGATTTTTTTGAACGAGAAAAAAATGCCTTAACGCTCCCCTCGCTCCAATTTCTTTAAAAATTCTATTTAATTCGTGGCAGAATAATTATGCAATGTCCTGTGTATGTGTGTGGGTGTTGATTTTTTTTTATACGATGGGGTAGCACCTACGAAACGTTTCTCATTTTCGTCGATTCAACGTCAACACTCCGGGCGAAAATGAAATTTTCAATGAAAATTCAAACTTTTAACAAACAATCATTCACGGTGGCGGAAAAACATGTGATACTGAATGATAGAAAGAAAAATTAAAGAATGTTTCGAGTGCTGCACGTCATTGATACTTTCTATACTTTCTGCCTGTCCTCTTTTCCCTGTTTCAAGGATTGGCCAACAGACGTCTATATATGGCACTGACTTGAATCGATTGACTGTATTTTTTCCCCTAGGTATTTTCGTCCCTCTAATCGCACTGAGATAAAAATTCTGTATTTTTGTCCACTATGAATTTGTTGTCGTGAATTCAATCGTTACTGATACTCTCCTCCTCCAATTTCTTCAATATTACACATGTTCGATGAGGCCTCGAGGTGTAAAGCGCGATTTTAAGAAACGTGGCATCAATAGAAAACGAAAATGAAACGATGAAAAATGGAATATAAGATACAATCTAATATGTATGGCCTTGTGTAACGGACACACAGCAAAGTTAAAATGACGCATGAATTTATTAGTGTATGCCCTCTCCTTTAATCTATCTAGCCCAACGCCTGTCGTGAACATGAATTTTGTGTGAAATGTTTCATGGATTTTCGTCTACTCGATTAATGTTATCACAAGGGTAGTTTCAATGATAAATCGCAGTGGATCGATGCAATTTCTGCTCTCCCCGAACGTTGTATATATGAAGATATATGTTACTGTTGAAAGCCAATTTTCTTAGGGGAAACTAGAATTCACTGATGAGTCGGGAGCGTTTAAACTAGTTTTAACAAATATTACGTCGAAGGAAACGAATCGGAACTGTATCTAAATGAGGTAAGCCCAAACGCAGAGCCAAACGAAAAATTAACAATCCAGCCTTGATGCCACGTGTCTGTGAACTTTCATTGGTTTTTTTTTTCGGATTGTTCGGGTTCTACGAGACTTTAAACTCCTTCGGAGTTTCCACCGATTCGTTTCGTTGGAACTCGTCTTGGGGTAAGTAAGGGGTACTTAGTAGTACTATTAATGAGTTTCAGGGGTGAAACTTACCCTCAAAGTTGGGCACCCTCGGAGTGACTTTTGCAGTTTCGCATACTTCCAATCAAGATATTCGAATGAAACCAATTCGAGAGCAATCGAGAGCAAAGGGGTGGATAGAGGTGACATTATATGTGGTGAAGTGCAAAAAATTCGTTTAACTCGAAGACTTTTTTTTAAATTCTCGATGAAACCAATTTTATTCGAAAACGTATGAAAAAGTAATGAAAGACCTTTCCCGATTTCATTCCTTTTTGTATATGTCAATATTTGAAACGGAAATGTGCAAAAATGTAAAACTCATTTTGAGTATGAGTTTCACTTCTTTTAACTGTTTTTGCGCCGATAAAAAAAAATCCCTGTCCGTTAGACTTCGATGAAAAATAACATATCGAAAAAAAGAACGAAATCGGAGGAGGCACCGGAAGCTTACAGGGATACAACCCTTGAAAGGGTGTTTTCCGAAAAACGCAGAAACCTGTAGTTTTTATTTTTTCATGATCTTTCGAATAGAATTGGTTTCATCGAAATAGAAAAAAAGTTTTCGAGTTTGATTTTCCACCCATTCTGAACTGGAATTAGCGCATTTTTTATTATTCGCTGCATGAATTGTTCTCGAATTTGTTTCATTCGAATATCTTGATTGGAAGTTCCCGAAACTGTAAAAATCGCTCGAAGAGTGCCCAACGTTGAGGGTAATTTTCATCCTTTAAAACTGTTTTTCTTCCAATAAAAAAAAATACGTGTCTCTTAGATTTCGATTAATAATAATATATCCAAAAATGAACGAAATCGGAGGACACGTTTTCCCTATAAGGAAAATGCGTCCAAATTGGAAACGGGTTTCAACCCTACATATACAATCATATGTACATATGCGTGTATTTATGTGTGGCGATATACTTATGCATCAGGCCTTCCGTTGATGCTCTAGCATTGCCACGTGCGAAATTTCATTGGCCACCCACTGAAATGATGTATACTTCTGCGAATGTTGATGCGAATATGCATATGTACATGTGTACGAGACCTGCCCATGGCGAAATGCTCTTGATTTTTTATTTCGTTTTTTATATAAATTACTCTCCCAACGCTAGAAAAGCACGCAAATTACGAATCACAATTCTGGATTTATTTCATTATTTTTATACAGACAGGGTGACAATGATCGAGATGGTGATGATTCTGCGGATAAAAAAAATACGTTCGATGGTTTCTCAAATCCTCTTCGAAAAAAATAGCCTATTTTTGTGCATTATCTGCCAAAAAACATACGATTTCTGGAAAAATCAAAATAAAAAATTCTACTTCAGGCTCAGCAGGAAGAGAGATAATTCCGAATACGTAACACTCGAGAAATATGTTTTTTTTTCTTGCCGTATAGAATTTAATTCCAGCCATTTGTTCTTTTTTCAATGCATTTTTTATTTTTTCCCGAATTTCACGAAAGAGTTTTTCTTCCTCGAGTGTTTTTTTTTCTACGTCGAATTGAATTATCCTGCTGTGCTCAAAACTGAATTTTGATTTCATCTCTAAGATGCCAAAATCGCACCCTGACTAAAAATAAAAAAGAATAACAAATCCAGAATTGCAGAGCGCCGATTCTTCGAGCTTCCTCTACGTACTAATTTAATACCCCAAATAATACCCAAGACCTTCATTTGAAAAGTTTTATACCAAGGAATTAATTTTAGAAAACCCCAAAAAAAGAGAAATGAAAAAATAATTCCTCACTGCCACTGTAATTCATTTCAATTATATTCTTTTTGAATTTTCAAGAAATTCTAAACGTTCGGCAAATCTTTAAATATCAAAAATAGAAAAACCACCAACATCATTTCTTTTCTCCACTCTAATTTTTCTTCATTGCAGAAAAAGCAAACAAAAATGAAGAGAAATATTTCAGAGCGTATAGGAAGCCCGAAGAAGACGAAATTCCGGTGAAATTCAAAGCGTTGGGAGTCTTAAACATGGCCCAAATCCGCGTCTACTCAATGCCTCAAATTTACATTCGAATTAATGAATCAATTAATATTAATTAACGTGTTAATCAATATCAATGAATTATCGAAATACGTTAACGAAATACGATCGAAGATTCTATCGAGACTGCACTAGCCCTTCAAAGTTACAACTCTCGTGTACAGTATAATAATATAACGTTTGTTGTTCTTTTTTTTTCGTTTTTTTTTAATACTCGATTCGTTCGTGCGTTCGCGTACAATACGGGCCGTGAGAGAGTGTTCTACAATATGCGCCGGTGAGGCTCGCGAACCTTCAATTTTAGACCCTGATATAATTCGTGATATTGATTTCCGCTATATATATGTAACAAAGTATACACGTATTGTACATATAGTGTACGAATTAATTATGACTTATGTTAATCAGCTGAATGAAGATGGTGAAAAAACGCGACGTGGATATAATAGAAAACGGGAAGTCCAATGCGAGCCAATCATTCCTCCTCGTCGATCAAACATCATCGTGGCTTTTGTATTTCGTTTTTATATTTTTTTCCTTTTTTGAACAACTCGCAGGTAGTACCCGAAAAATTAAGTTTAGAGAACAAAAAAAACGGTTGGTAGCAAAATTTCGGCCGGGGGGGGGGGAGGGATGTCGTGTGGTCGAGATGAAAAAAAAATTATTCCGTTTTTCCCTGACAAATTGGATTTGAAGGAAAAAAAAAATTCTGTTTCGAGCTCAAGCAGAATCAGGTACGAATGCAAAACTTCGGTAGGGTTACCGTTTTTCGTGTAATTGGGACATTGACGTTTACGGAATCGAAAAACCATTCCTTGTTATGTTTCGCCCATTTTTCAAAATGTTAATTCACTAATTTGTCATATTTGCTCTTTTGATTGAATTTTGTTTTCTTTAATTTCGATTTTTATATTTTTTGCTTTTTTCGAATCGTTTATTGAGGAATTCAAAGTTCATCTTTTCCTGCTCATAATTCGATTATTTTTACCTTGTATTTTTTTACCTTTATTATTTTTACCTTAAATTATTTTTATTCGATCGACGGAAATTGTTTTTTTTACGTTTTTTTTCCTAAGTGAATTAAAAACGTATTTGTAATGAATTCAATGAATGACTATGCTTCGAAATGAATTTCCGATAATTTGTTCTCTCGTTGGATGACGCGAAAAAAGTTTTTTCGGGAGTGTTTCATACTCGTAATTGAATTATCCTGCATTCTGCTCCCCAAACTAGAATATTTTTTAGTGCTCAATTTTCTTCAATACATCGCGAAAATACGGAATAATTTTTTTACAAAAACCAAAAAAAAAAAAGAAAAAAGAAAGTATTAAACGAGATCGTCTCGTGGGGATTTCGAACGGGTAATCTGTCCGTGTATATTAGCCAACCAGAGAGACATGCAAAACGGACCATGGAGATTAGAGCGAGCATTGTGGAACTTTTTTACGATTTTAACTTTTTTTTTTTGCCACGAAA
>JAPYZJ010001402.1:0-36949 GCA_030522765.1 Ophioninae sp. B BG-2022a | reverse complement strand
GAAGCCTACTCTACGACCTTTTGAAATATCGTGATTTCTGAGATTCTGGAAAAGTGGCCAGGGAAGACGAAAAAATTTTTTTTCCGTTTTTAGACTTTTTAAAGGCTCTATTTAATCGGAAATTTTCCGCTGATTACGAAAATGCCCATTTTTTTGCCGGAAGTGCAATATTAGACTGGGAAAATGCGAAAAACCTTCCTAGAATATTTTTTCGACATTTTTCCCTAGAAATGGAGAGTTCAAGACGAATTAAATGGTCAATTTTAATAACATTTCACACCCAACTCCCCATTTCACGGAAGACGTTCTTACGTGGGACACCCTGTATATATATATACATATATATAAAAATATATATTCTTAATGTACGGCATATATATATTCAATATGTATGTATGTACGTATGTACACATATATAAATTATTGTGATGTGTCACGTGTTGTTTATGCGTTCCAGTAAAACTCCGCCCATCGCCTGATCTCCCAAAGCGATTCTCGAGCCTCGCAATTCGGGGGGGGGGGGGGGGGGAGGGGGGGAGGGGGGGGGGGGGGGGGGGGGGGGGGGGGGTTCGTTGGAAGAAAGATAGGGAGCTTGAACGATTTGTATGACAAGAAACTTGAGAAAATCCAGAAATGAAATTGATCGTCGAGGAGTGGTGTTCGAGCTCCGAGGTAAAAGGTTACGCGAAAAAAAAACCTCGTGTGTGCCCAGACACTCGATGCAACCCGCATCGCAATTTGAGACGAACGCATTGGGTGGAAAAAAAAAACATTTTCTTATACAATCGAGCTGATAATAATAAGGGAGCTGTTTGGGTTTGTTTGGGTTCGTTTGTTTGATAATAATAAATCGAGCTGATAATAATAAAAATAATTAACAATGGAGAAAAAATGGTCGGGTGAGAAAGCAAAAAAACTTCAGTTTCTCTTTTCCAACGGTCAGGATTTGTCGTTTCGGAATATTCAAATTTGGGATTTTGGCCCTCCTGGTCATTCGAAGTTTGGGTTTCCTATCCTCGGAGGTATCCTAAGGGCAAAACGCGAGGAAACGTTGAGAGCCACTGAGCCGTATTTTAATGGCACAAAAGTTGCATAATTCACGTGTGGCACTCCTATTTTCCACATTGGGCTCGCGCGCTGCCACGTGCGAAAATAAACAAAATCTACCGACTACGAACTATACCTCCCGCTGCTCGCTCGCGTCGAGATATCTTCTCGAACGCTCGGATTTCATGCGCCCAGGGATATCTTTCCACGGGGCTGAGTAAGAAACCCAAAATTCGATTGACCAGAAAACTCAAAATTCCGAATTTTAATAGTCCGAAAGTACAAATTTCTTAAAGGTTTAGGAAATTTGTTTGGGTTTGTTCATTTGATTAAAAACCCTTGATTTTAAACAAACTAAAAAATTTACGAAATTTTTTTGGGTTCGTTCATTTGATTAAAAACCCTTGATTTTAAACAAACCCAAAAATTCACGAAATTTTTTTGAGTTCATTCATTTGATTAAAAACCCTTGATTTTAAACAAACTAAAAAATTTACGAAATTTTTTTGAGTTCATTCATTTGATTAAAAACCCATTTTGATTGATTTTAAACAAACCCAAAGAAACCCAAAAATTTACGGAATTTTTTTGAGATCATTCATTTGATTAAAAACCCTTGATTTTAAAGAAACCCAAACAAACCCAAAAATTAACGAAATTTGTAGGGAGCTTGAGACTTTCTTGGCTCCTCAAGAAATACACGCGCGAACGACGTTATAAATACTATTTTAAAGCAGAGGCGCCTTTGCTATTGACTTTTTTGCGCTGACCACGCGATAAATAGAATCATTTATCTCGCACATATTGGGGCGCCACGCGCGACGAAACAGACCTGCATATGAGACAGACGCGCAGAAAAAAAAAAAAGTGGGAAAAAGAGGCGCAGTTTGGCGTGTTTTACACGTGTACGCGTATTGTAAAATTACTTTGGCGAAATTCCATCCACGTGGCGCGCTCGACGAATTCAAGGCCTCTCATCGAGGCGCCGAATATTTGCATACGAAATAATCAACCAGTCAAGGTCCTCAACGGGACATCCATTTTTATGGTTTTTCGTTATGTACTTTTTGCCTCGAGTGTTTATCTACTTTGTCATTTTTCAATTGCGAATATTGGATGGAACCATGGAAACCCGAATTTTTATTGACCAGAAGGCTCAAAATTCTCAATTTTAATAGTCCGAAACTACAAATTTCGTAAAGTTTTACAAAATTTGTTTGGGTGTGTTTGGGTTCGTTGGTTCGATTTAAAACCCTTGATTGTAAACAAACCCAAACACACCGAAAAATTTACGATATTTGTATATTCAAATTCGAAATTCTGAGCCTTTTGGTCATTCGAAGTTCGGGTTTCCGTACTTCCGGAATAATCACATTTTTTCTCAAAGATAATAAATAAATCATTTCACAAAATGTATTAAAATAGAAATTACAACAATACAAAAATAATATAATAACAATAATAAAACTAATTTTAATTAACAATTATCATTACGACTCATCAGAGATTACCAAAATCAAAAAGCACTTTTCAAATATTTAACCAAAACAGGTATAATTATTTACATCTCTATGAAAATAATAATAATCAGCGAGAATGAGAAAAAAGCGATTTCCTAGATCGAAATCGTTGAATCAGCAAGTCCGAACGAACGATTCTTTTCCAAAGCCATCAAACGAAGGAAACGATTTTTCAATTCGTCCACTTAACTACTGACTGAGCACTTCATAAAACTATAGTAATTTCAACTTTAACAACAACAGGGGTTTATCGAAGGAAATACATATACGTGGAAGATACACGGTTAAAGATATCGTTAATTGTAGTATCGGCAATTAAACCGATGTCGTCGTCCTCTTTCATCTTTGATCCTATAAAGTAGATGCTTGTTAATACACTGACGCACTTGACGCCTGATAGACTGTGAATGGTGACCTCGATTTCGATGAGTACGTGGTCGTCCGTGCTATCATAGTCACTGCCTCTCCCTCCAGTCCAACCTAGCTGTTAAACGACAATCTTTATGCTTGTGTTCTTCGAGCTTTACACTCACGAACGTTGCACTTTACGATTGTGCAAACCTGTGAGTTCATCGGTGCGTGTCTGCGTCGAAATGTCTTTCACGTATAGACGCACGTATGACGTGTTACTGCTTGGGTCGTTGAGTATCCAGTCGATTACGAATATACGTACGTACAGTCCCATAAAAAAAAAAAAGAAATATGACATATCGAGGAAAAACGATTTTAGCAAACTTTTTATCACGTGACTTTTTCATCGTAACGTAAACCCAAATTTCACGGATGACTTTCCACCATGGGACACCCTGTATACAGGCTTTGCAGCCTTCCTCTCCTCGTTATTAGCCTCCCTCACTGGTACGTTCTCGTTGATGCGTTATTTTTAAAAGGGGTTCGGAGGTCAATTGCTATTGGCAGCTACTACAATAAAAAGAGTCGTCCGATCGTCATCATTACTGAGAATCAAGAAGGTATAGGCCGAAGAGAGAAAAAGAGAGAGAGGGATTGAGCGATAGTCAGAAATAAGGCTGTTTTATCAGTGAATAGAAATTCATCAATCATTGACTACGTGACAGGCAGGGTACATCGAAAAAATTATTTCACGATCATAAAAAAAAATGATTAAAAAATAATTAAAAAGTAATTTAAAAATAATCAAAAAATAATTTTTAAATAATCAAAAAATAATTGAAGATAATAAAAAAGTAAGAAAAGAAAATTCCAGAACATCCAGAACATTTCGAATGATTCTCCCACTCTCTTTTTCTCTCAGAATCTCTCATACCAGCATACACCCCCCCTCCCCCGATATAATTATAATATTTTGAATATATTTTCTCGTCTATTTCCTCGTTTTATCAGAGTTCTCTTTATCCCTGACCCCCCTCTCCTTTGCTCGTTTAATTATCGCTGCTCGTGACGATCGCGAGTTTTGTTCGAGCTCGTAGGAACGTACGTGACCAACATCACATCGCGACCCACGCGGTGTCGTATACGCGGTCTCGAGAGGAGATCTCGTCAATGCAGAGAAGGAAACTCCGGGGAACGGTGATACGACACACACTCGTATCACCGTCGATTTACAACGAAAGAAAATGAGGAAAAAAAAACCAAGGAAACGTAAAATCACGAGTGGATTGCCAAGGCCAAGAGACTCGACGTGGTCACAAATCTTCCAGTGATTTGCAACTTTGTGTTACTTGTTTTTTTTTTGTTTTTTTGTGTGTGTGTGTTTTTTTTAAATTAAAACCTCAAAATGCTATCCACTTTTATCCAACGTACGTTTTTATTCCATTAAAAACTACTCGTTGCAAATTACATCCATTTATCATAGAGAATTGTTTTTTTTTCCCTCGAAATGTCACGCGAAAAAAAATATCGAGAAATCGTTGATATACTATTCGAAATTCAGAGTTCGAGGCTGCGCGGAATCAATTTTTTTTTTCGGGTTCATATTTGCGAGCTCCAATGCACATGAACGTGTCACTGCGAAATGTTTCGCTAATATCGATTGACGCAATCGTTTTCGAACGGCAAGGTGATTTATTTTTATGTTCTTTTTTTTTATCTTAGTAGAACACAGAGCACTTGGAATCCGAAGAAACCACTCTTTTATATTCCTCGGATTCGTGTTTAATTCTCTGATAAATAAATTAAAAAGATAAAAAATAAAAAATCATTAATAAGCAAATCATTTTGTATCATCTAATCATATTTTTTATCAGAGGATTAATCGTCAACAAATTTGATTAACGAAAATCATTTGAGCTTTTTTTCTGATTTTACTGATCCCCAATCAAGAGAAAAAAACATAAATGATTTTGGTCGATTAAAACTTTCCGGAAAATCATTAATTTGAATTAATAATAATAGTAATTAATGGTAACCGTAATTAATGATGACAGTAACAGTAATTGAAACATTTTTTCGAAACATTTTAGCGTTCAAAAATTGGCATAAATTTGCATTTTCCATACATCGAAGATCCACGATGTATCGAGTTCAGGAAACGTGGATTTACCTCATAATCCTCGGCATGTGTATACCTGGATTTCTCGATAATTATAAACATGTTATTTCCGACCAACAACGATAAAAATATAGCGAGTGAGCATCATCACGTACGTACATACGCATCACGTATGTGACGTTCATCAGCCTTCGAAACTGCACACGCTCCATTCAAAGCGTGGATTTTTTTATTTTTTATCACCGCTAGATCATTGACGTCAGCATGATCTATAGTAGAAGTCTTTGTACACGTCCACTTGGGATAATAATAAAATTCGTTTATAACGGTTGGCGAAGGTTTTCCACGTTGTATATGGAGCTCGATGTTCTATGATCCGTGTATTAGGGTTCGAGAACGTATCGACACTCATTAAGAGCAAACGAAACTTTGAAAAAAACAATTTTTTTAAATTATAATTCTAAATGAAAAAAACATAATTTAAAAAAAATTATATTTCTAAATGGAAAAACATAATTTTTAGAAATTTATTTTTCCAAATGAAAGAATATACTTTTAATTGTAATTTGAATTTAAATGAATCCCTGAAAAATTGTATTAAAGATTTAGATTAAAAATTAAGAGTCGAAGAGTCGAGTTAAAAATAAAAATTCCAGTGTCGAAAAATCAACAATTTAAAAAAAGAATCCCTTAAGCGGTTGGAAAGTGTTTCAGGAAAAGTTTAGCGATCGATGCGGACGAAATCGCGAGCGAAAGCTAGTATAGGATATAAATCGAATAAATCCTGTATTGGATCTTTCCTTGACCGTGAATAGCCAGATACGACTAAATATAGGGTTTTATCTCGTGTAGACCAGAGGCAATAAAAAGAACACGAAGAAATGAGGCGGGCTATCGATCGTGACAGTTTGATGGAACGAAGACTCGATAACGATGATGGGATCAACGTATCCATGCAGCTATTACTTCGCAGGCAATGATTACTCTTATCATCTCGATTGACATTGCAGATTTTATACTTGAACTTTTTTGGTTTCTATCCGTTACCTCGTGTTCGTCATTTTTCATTATTTGTCGAAAAATTGAGTCTTTTCAACTTTCTTCCTAATATATTTAATTGCTTATATTTTCACTTAATTTGTTTAATTAGTTATTCATTTGGAAAACTAGGTTTTATCATTTTTTGAAAATTAACCAACGTTAATTATTTAACGATTGAAATGAACGATTAAATAAAAATTGTTATTAATTTAATTTAAAATAAATTAAATTAAATTTGAACTAAATTTCAATTAAAGTAAATTTCGATTAAATAAAAATTTAATTGAATAAAAATTAACGATTAAAATTAAACGATTTAAAATTATATAACGATAAAATTATTTAAATTTATCTTCTATACTCAAAAGAATAAACGACAGGCCTCGAATAAGATATCCATCGTAAGAGTTGTATTTTCTTTCGGCCACTATTGTGTGCTGTATTCTGACAAGTAAGGTTGACAGCTTGCCTACTTGAAAATCGGTAAAAGAGAGCATCATTTTCCTGGCAGGTAGAAGTATTGAATTTGTCCCTCGTTCCTTCGATTGTCAGAGAGGAAAAGAAGAAAGAACGGATGAAGTGTGTCCGGTCCTGCCACGTTCCGAATGTTCTATTTATATCACTCGGTAATGCTCGAGTTCCCAGTCAAATTTTCTCTTCTTTGGAAATATTCCAGTGACACGAATGTCCGTCTCCGGCGTAAAGAAAAAGGGAGTGAGTGAAACGAACACCGATTTATTTCGGGGCGCAGGTGGGTGTTATATCGCTATCTCTTTTACTCAACTCTCATCGCCTCTTCAACATTCGAAATAGTAAACCAGGCATTTTCCTGTCCCTTGGCACTTTTCAAGATTTTCACATCCAATCTTTTTTTTTTTCTTATAAAAAATGAAATGAAATGAAAAATGACAAAAAAGAATTTTTTTTTATGGATGAAGAAAGAAATCATCAAGATTGGAAGAGAATTTCGAATTTATCGGAATTTTGAAACCACAAAACTTTGAAAAATTGTTGCTTACAATTCGTCAAACTCTTTAAAAAATTCATATAATTGAAGTCGAATATTAAACGAAAATCTAAGACACGTGATGAGTCTACAATAATTTCTCGTGTCAAACGGAAGTTGATTATCCTGGGATACGAATAAATTTGAATTTAATAATTTATTAAATAAATTTAATAAATTCAATTAAAACAAATAAATAAAATCGTCTCGGAATTGTTCGTTGGCGCACGAAAAGATCGTTTTTCTAGTTCGAGGTAGGTCGCTGTCACGCGTATTAATGGAAAATTCCACGGTTAACGAAGCAGGTGTCGTGTAAGATTAACACCCCGCTGGTCGTAACTCACCCTCGGTGGTGGTAATATACAAAAGGTATTTCCTCCTCTTAATTCCAGAATAGCGGGGCATTCTACGCGGGCGATAGAGTTTTGAAATCGATATCCCCTTAAAACCGTAACCTTTCATCCCTACGTACCAATAAAAGGGAACGTGCAAAATTTCGGGATGCCAAAATCTTGCGAAAAATTCACCCTGAGGTCGCCCTCAGCAGGAAAGATATAAAATAAGCCGAGATTGAGGATTTTGGCGCGAGGTCCGATGCATTGTTCGAACCAGAAAACTACCTGAGGTAAAAATCCTCGTTCGGAAGTTTCCTCGAGGCCGCACTTGCGTTATAACCTGTCATGGGCAATCACAGGTGGTCTCATTGTTCGAACTACGGTTAAATATCGCCTCCTCAGATTTTAAGGGTCGTTGCTTCGTACCACCCAAATCCTAATGGGCGAACGTCCGAAATAAAACGTTTGTAACTGAAACTTTTACGACTGTGCAGAAATATATTTTTCGCAGGCGTGAAAAGAGGAAAAAGAAACGTCGTTCATAAACGGACGTTTTATTCTCGTTGGGTCAGTGCGGCATGGCAATCGTAACTTTTTAGATTTAGTATCTAACCATTATTTAGACCTAAAAAATAAACTTGTATTTTGAAGCTAAGGATTTTTTTTTTGTTTTCATGTAAAAGGTTGAAGGCTTTTATGTTGTGTTTTGGAATTTGAAAATTTGAACTTGGATCTTCGAATTTGGAATTTGGAACGTGGAATTTTTTATTTGAATCTTGGAATTTGGAACTTGGAGCTTGGAACGTGGAATTTGGAAATTTGAACATGGATCTTCGAATTTGGAATTTGGAACGTGGAATTTTTAATTTGAATCTTGGAATTTGGAACTTGAAATTAAAAATTATGAACGACTCCCCGTTACTGAAAACTCGACCACCCATCCACCAGTTACAGCTCTATCCCTTTACAGCCAATAACATTTGATAGTGTACTTATAAGATAATCGCTATTTTACGGAGACCCAAGGACGTTGGGGTAAACACGTGAATGTTCTTATTTTTCGTTCGGCTTCATGATTATTCCGTGAGCGGAGTATATTCGAATAGCTGTTCAATCGAAAGATAGCCAATGGATCCCATATCATAACACGAGGAGGAGGACAGGAAAATCGAAGAAAGCGAAAATCTCATATACGAAGCGGATAAAGGAACGAGTTGGGGAGTGTAAGAGAGGAACGACGAGAAGTATGGAAAGAGAGGGAGAGAAAAGAAAATTGCGTTCCTACTCGTACGAGTTATCACGTATATATATATATATAAAACAGGAATTCTCATTCCGTTAGAGATTTCGATTCGCGAACGCTTTGGGACGTCATGCTCAAGGCGTTGATAATATTTTTGTACTCTACCTCTCTCTTTTCACGAGATTTTTGGCTCTTCGTGTTTTTTCTCTCCCTCTCTCTCTCTCCTTCGATCTTTCATCTTATCGCATACCACTCGGTAGAAAAACGTCGTTTGGTGCTTTCGTGAAAAGCTCTCTCGCACCAACGGAGACGACTATAAAGTCTGAAGCGTCTAGCTCGCGATATCGTAAATAAATTCCCTGCGAAGATAAATATTGTAACATCCTGATGCCTCGGGCGTATATCCTATAGATATTTTTTCAATTTTCTTGAACCCGTTAAACGAATTAACACGTCTATACCCGATGAAAAATCAATGTATTTCGACAGCTTTTGTTCGAACGAAAAAAAAACCACGATCTCAATTACATTTTTAATAAAGTATTTTGTCATTGATGATTAAATCTTTCCGCGTTACGTGGCGATTGTTATTCGATCGTTTCCGAAGTTATATCAAGCTACATAGTCAGCAGTCAAATATTAGGGGTAGTAAAAAAAATCCATGATTCTTCAGATAGCTTTAGAGCAGAGTTACACTAGATGGCGTTAGAATAATAATATTTCGTATTAAACAAACTTTTGCGATCGGTTGACTCAATTTGTGATTACTCCAGAAAATAATGGATTTCTTTTTACTACACCTTTACTATACATATACTATATCATTAATGCACTAAAAGCGTAAAGATAATACGATGAACGTAAATAATATGATTTGATTTGACTGCACAATATGATTATTGTTATGTAGTAATAATTATTCCACGAGCTGAATTTCGTCTGCTCTGTTTTGTAGCAATGATTTCTAGATTTGCATCGAAACGCGTAGACAATTTCGAAATAGTTTGAGCCGAACTGGGTTACCGTTCGGTCTGGATGGTCTTGGCAATACCGTCCTCGGCGACCAAGTTGAACGAGTGAAAACAGGGGATATAACCGAGTGCAATATTGGGGTGGGAAAAGCAGTAGGCATTTGGTGGTTATCGTCTAAAGTCTCTTGAGGTAAATCCGAGTTTATGGTAAATTCCGTATCCAGGCAATCTAGGCGCATGCTCTCCCGTAACCCTTCATCATATCGGCTTACACGACGAGCGAGAGCTCGGTAACTGTAACGGGGTGACGCCGACAATGCTCTATCACATTCCTCTCCCACTCTCGTTCAATCCGAAACCCCCTTTACCCTTCTTTGTGTATCAGTGCGATACGCGTATCGAAGTTGATACAATAACGACATATCGCGCTGATAACCGCGACTTTATACGGATAAAAATAAACTCCGTGCTTTTTTGTGCACATCAGACGTATCGGAGAAGTGTGCGATGATGAAACGTCAGGACGAAGGCTCTTCGTGGAGGTTTTAAAATTTTTAGAATTAGAATTAGAATTAGAAATGAATTTGGTGAATGGCATTTATACGAATCTTGAAAGATGACTGACTAATTTTTCAATCATCAAAAAAATTTTTATTGAAAGAATAAATATGACAGATTGACATAACAACCACACAAAAACTGTCAAACGGCCATATTTATTCATCAGTTAAAAGTTACCTGACTATTGAAAAATCAGCCCTTGATAAAGTTCGGAAACTTCTGTATGGGCCTGACCAAAACCCTATTTTCCTTATTTCAGAAAATATTCTTTTTACATGGTGATCAATCAAAATTAATTGAAAATGTTTTCCACTATTTTAATGCTTTCGAACTTGTCTTTTTATGAGGGTCGTCATCCAGTTCCATCAACGCGTTTAATACCCTCTTCGAGCTCGTGCGAAATCGCCCATCAGCGCGTCGCTTGACTTTATAAACGGGCAAATGAGGGAAGCAGGGAGTTGGATACGACGATGTTGGGGTTGGCTGAAAGACGATAAAGTGCCAACATTACGCAGTCCGGAGCATTGTTTTACCATGGTCTGTGGTATCTCTCGTTAAAGAAAGTAAAAGAATGAGAAGAGAGAGAGAGAGAGAGAGAGAGAATGAAAAAGTCAGAGAAACGAAGGGTGAGGCAAAAAAGCAGAACCGGTTAAAAAGGGCGAAACGAAGATAGCGAGAGAGAAAAGAGAAACGAGAGAAACTCAGCAGTTCGCATCCGTGAAGACGACATTGAGTTTTATCGTAATCGCGACTAATTTTCATGGTTCGTCGGATGCAACAAGATTATCTTATCCTACCATTCTTTGTTCCCATTTCCTCTTTTTCTCACCCTTAAAAAACCGCGTATTCATTTCTCAAAAAAAAAACGTTTCGTTTATGCGATCAAGGTATATTTCATTCTGAACGATTTTTGCAAACAGATAACTCGTATTTTTAAGATTAGTCATCGGATATAAAAATCGCCTAAAATATTTTATTTGCTTCGAAAAAATAATTTGAAAAGGCGAAGCGTACAAATACTTTTTTTACCCACTGTCCAATAAATTCAACGCACTTAATAATTATAGTTATTTTTACAAAAACAAATGTTCTTGCAAGACTGAGAAAGGTAATTAATTTTGATTTTTGGGTGGTATTAAGACTTTAAATGCAAATTTCAGCTTTTAATTTTAAATATTATATATATTGGCACTAATATTAATTAGCACGAAAATGGGTCCAGCTGATGAAAAAAATGGATCCATTATGAAAAAATGGATTCATTATGAAAAAATGGGTCCATTTGTTGACCCTATTTCATTGAACGCTGCCCCAAACACGTATTCTGTATCTCGTCATTTATTATATCGAACGTTGTGTTACAAAACGTTCATTATTTTAAAACACTTTGGACTGCAAAAGTCCGATCGATAACCTCTCAGAGCCACGCGCGTTTTTTCCAATTCTTCACTTATAAAATACGAAAAGTGACAAAGAGTGTCGAGGCTTTTGGATAAAACGTTGTTTAAGTATCGATCACAGAGATGGAAAAGCTCGCGAATCTGATGCATTTACGAGCTCCGCAAAAATGCATAAAATTGCATAATTCGCGAACGATATTACTTTCGACCCTTGCTAATCTCGCGATTTTTTTTTTTCAAGACGATCTCGCTCATGCACGAGATTGATATACAATCGGAACAAACAATTCACGAAACGTTACGAAACCTAAATGATACCGAGTGCGTCAGTGTGACGACTGAGGAGATATAGCACGCCAGAAATGAATATTCGTCTCGCTTTGTGTCCTAGGTCGGAGAAGAACAGTAAATGGCACTTTATGGTACTCACATATCGGCTCAAGGTCATTTCAAAGACAACCAAGTTCAAGGGCAGATCTTACGGTAGCCAAACACCTTCACTCTTTGGATCATCGAAACAGCCAATCCCTGCAAAGTCACGTTTAAAATCATTTAATTCATTATGAAAAGTTCATTTTTTTTGTAATAATATTTGCATTCGTAAAATTGATATATATCTTATCGTTATTTTAAAATATGTAAAAACGTTATGTAAAATCGCTGGATAGTTTTGTACATAATTTCGGCAAATGGAATTGTCTAAAGTTGAGATTTTGGATCCACTTTACTTTAGAAAGTAGGTTTTTAATTTTTGATTAAAAGTGGATGTATCACCGAAAAAATGAAAAATCTACTTCCGGTAAAATGAGAAAATCACAAAACCATCCAATTGTACATTTTTCCTTTCGAATTATTTTTCGAAACAAATAAAATATTTTCGGCGATTTTTGTATCCAATGACTAATCCTAAATATACAAGTAATCTATTTGCAAAAATCGTGGAAGGAAAAGAAAGGAGCAACATTTATAACAATTTCGTGCAAGTTATAAAAATACTTTTTCACCCCTAGTGTATTATTTTATTTTACCACATTTTCAGGAAAGTTTCCATTTACCATAAAAAATAAAAAAACCATATAAAAAACAATTTCGTTTAATTCGACTAAAAAAAATATTCTGCACAGTCGTTTTGCTCTCAGTTTGCCTGTACGACCGGGTGTGCGAATACGTAGGTTGAATAAGTGATCGAGATGTGTATTTCCCTGTGCAGCACTCAGAGGTGAGGATTGGATGAGGAAACCAGTTGAAAAACCGGTCCACGCTGGCTCACTCTTTCAATATACATGTCCGTGCATCATCGCCTTTCTTGACGAGTTATACCTCTCGACACAGTTTCCCGGTCGAAACGCCATCAAGTCCTAAAGTTCTTTCGTTTTTCATACGCCCTTTTCGCACTGAGTCCTCAATGAATTCCCGCTCTTCGCAATCGTGGCATCTGTTACGAATCGAGGCGCTTTAACGCGACTGATGACTCTGCCCTTGAGCATCATTTGATCCCCAATCGAGCAAATCAGTTTGGTATCACTCGAGCGAAACGTGCCAGATGCCCACGTGTCCCGCGTACACATCGTTACGACGGCGCGGGGATACGTTCCAAATTGCAATCGCAACGGGCCTGAGTAGGAAACCCAAACTTTTTAAATTTGGAATTTTTTAAATTCCAAAACTACAAATTTCGTAAAGATTCACGAAAATTGTTTGGGTTTGTTTGGGTTCGTTCGTTTGATTATAAACCCTTGATTTTGAACAAACCCAAACAAATGGGATTGATCAGTGACTGTATATCTGTTTCATTTGATCAACAAATTTGGGAATTTTTTTATTTCATTGATTCTCAATTTATAAGCAATTTATTTTATTAAACTAAAAAAATTCAATACGTATGAATTGTCTGAAAAGACAATTCTGAAAATATTTATCTCGTAAAAGAAATCGATTTAACAACCTACTCGTGAAATCATTGAAGCTTCAAACCTCTATTATAATTATCGAATCGTTATGTTTTTTTATCAAACTTCTTTTCCTCGTACACATTATGCATTCCCACGTTTCGTAATCTCTGGTTGAAGAACGTAAAAGATTGATAGGTCGATCAATGTTTAATTGAATTTCCAGGTGATTGATATTAAGATCCCATTAAAGCAACGATTTTACTCCGTCACGTTTTTTATGTGTATGTTAATCGGAGGATCAAGGAATAAAAAGGTTCGCGTGGGTTCAGATTTAATTAATATTCCCTGGCAGTTTTCTTCATTATGCATTATCGTGCGAGGTGCGCCGGCGTCACGCGAGCTTTTCGCACGTTGAAAACTAGCGCCAATTTCGCAAAGAAGAAGGAACATTTCCCGTAACTAAATGTCACAAATGTCGGACGATATTTTTTCGAAATCGTAAACAAATACCTTCAAATTGTAGATTCCCACGGATTTCCAGAAATATGCGATGGAATCGAGTGATCGAGGTCTCAAAATGTATGCTCGCGTGGTAATACAGTTAAAAAATTTTTTTTCGATTCGCGGATTTTTAGAGGCAGCCAGCCGTTCGTCTATGAATTTGACATTGTCTGGTCAAATTTCGCTCAATTCTGAAGAGCCGTTTAGGAAATCCATGGGTATCTACCATCTCAATCTGTCATACCGACCCCTCTCTTAACGACGAGACCTCCTTTTTTTTCAACCCTTTCTGTCTCTCGTACCGCGTCTCTTTAACGAGACAACACACGGTAATTGCAGCACAGGTATATAGCTTATCGCAAGTCATTGACTTGATTTATCGTGTACGAAACCTGCATGTGGTACATCGAGCGGGCGTACAATGTTACAACGATCCATCTCTCGAGCATGCAACTAACTGATCCAATGCTGACTCAACATGAATAATCAATAATCTTTTTTTTCTCTTTTTTTATCCTCGTACCTTTTACACACTACGTTCCTCTCTCTTTGTCTCTTTCTCTCTCTATAGCTTTTCCCTCGTGTGAAATGAGTTACACGCGGTGACGAAGAAACGAATGGGAAAGAAAGAGACAGAGAGAGATAGAGATAATGATGATTTATTTGTTCTTTGGTTGTACCTTTAAACATACAAGTAAACCTGATGTACAATTTCGTGGCCAAAAAGTATAGAAAAGTACATTCTAATAATAATAAATATATTAAAGATATAACGGAGATAACTCAATTAGAAGACTTTTAATTTCGTTACTTCAGTATTTACCTACAATATAGACGGTTAGGTGGAAAGTAATATCGGTTTTCAATAAAGTAATTCTGATGATTATTATTAATATTCTAATAATAATTATTAATAACGATATAATAATATCATAATATATTAATAATATAATTGATTATTCCTACCTATTGATAATAATAAAAATAATGGTCACAATGGACAACGAAAAACTATTTTATAATTTTGAATCCGTTTTAAAAACGTAGTACATTAAAAAACAAAAGAATGTTTGAATAATGCATTTCGCAAATGTATTAAGGCTCTTGAATTTCATGATTGTTTTTTTTTACCACCGACATCGCGTCTTTTATACTGTTATCCCGCGACAGCCGATACTTTGTTCGCAGGCTCAACCACGAGGAGAGAGGAAGAGAATAAAAAGGAATAAAAAGGAACAAAAAAAATAGAAAGGTGCGACCGAGAGACGTTGAGCCACGTCCAGTGTGTACGTGTGTATGTTAGTGATTAATATCATTGTTACCACAATCGATTACTCGCCCGCGCTTGTCAGAGTTCCGCTGACTCACCACGTATAATGGAACGGGAGCGAAAAGTTATCGCGAAATGGGAAAGCTCGATGACACGGAAGAGAGGAAAAGGAGCCAAACGAAAAGGAAAAATCCAAGATGTATAACGAGCCACCTTTCTATTTGTCCGCTTTACGTTCAGCAACCTTTTTCCCATGGGCCAACTTTTTTTATTACGAGCTATTTATTTTTATTTTATTTATTATTAAATCTATTTTTATTTATTTTTTATTTATTATTTTATTTATTATTACTTTTTTTATTTTACTTGAATTCCTGGCAAATGCTAGGAAATTCGACATTTCATCCACTTACTGAACACTTAGAGCTTAGAAATTTTGCAAACTGGGGAGGGGCCATCGGTAGTTCGAACGAAAAAAAAATCCGTTCGATTTTCAACTTTTCACGTAATAAAGTTAATTCGTGACTAAAAAGTAGGTCATTTATGTGCAAAGAAATATGTTTAAAAAAACAAGCTTTTGTTTCAATGCACTAAAAAAGGGGAAAAATGAGTTTTTTTATATGGCAGTTTATTTAAGATTTTCAAAATTTCGTCAGACTGTAGACCTAAGTATATGGTTTTAATAATAAAAAGATAAAGAGTTTTGACAAACAGACAAAATGATCCTATTAGGATTTCGTTTTTTTTCTTTCTGAAGTCTGAGGACAAAAAAATCAGTCCTCGAAAATTCACAAAACATTTCACCAAAAATATCGAGTTCCACTCGTCATTCGAGATGTCCTCAAAAAAATAAAAAGAGACAAAAACTATTTCCAACATCCAAGTTTTTATCAACATCCGTTTTATTTCTGATGTTCCCGAAGAAGGATTTTCTCTTTCGAGGAAACTTGTCAAATTTAGCTCGGAGCTTCAAAGGTTACAGCGAAGTACAGTTTTGGAGTGTTTCAACGTTGAAGACGGTCCTATTAGATGGTCGGAAAGTCCGCTTGGGTTCTTCACAAGAAGAGCGATGAAAATGATTGATGAGAAGTGTCACGAAGGGGGTTCATTCGGTCCGACCACTTACTTCTTTTACTACTTCGGGTCTCTCCGTATCTCCTCTTCCGCTCTCTGAACCCTCCGCGGACTTGTGCCATCTCGCGATGTGTGGGGGCGCTCTTTTTCTCTCCGTATAAACGTCGCTCCCCGGTGACGATTTCAAGGCGGAGACGACCAGCCGGAATCTATTTCAAACTGTATTTACACACACACACACACACACATATGTTTATTCGTATACGTATTGAGTTCTAGGAAGAGAAAGGCTGCAAGTGAAACGTTCGAAGGCGTAATACCATCCGCAACGTGGCTTTCCGTTACCCAGCCTACTCCGTATGTTTTTATATATCACGCTCGTACGCTCCCTTGCCAAGGATAATTAAGCTCACTGACCTAGCCCACCTCGAACTGCTCGAGTGACTTCGAAAAAATAATGCTCCTCCTTTTTCCCTACAATCCCCTCAGCCTTTTGTGACGCGACATTATTTTCAACGTTACGCCTGTCCGTTCGATCAACTTTGGCTCTGTGATCAAACCAAATGAAAAAAAAAAGAATAAAACATACATTTGGGAATCAAAGTAGATATAAGGTTATCGGGGTTATGGAAACCCGAATTTCAAATGACCAGAAGCAGAAAAATTACGAATTTAAATATACCGAAACTACAAATTTCGTTTGGGTTTGTTTGAAATCAAACTAGCGAACCCAAACAAATTTCGTAAATCTTTACAAAATGTTTGACAACGAGCTATTCGTATCTATTATTTTTCGTATTTTTATTTATATCTTTTATCATCTAAATTATTACCTATTATATTTTTTTTAACAAGACAACATTCTATATTCTATTTTCGAAAAAATAGGTTTTTTTGTTAAAAAAGAAACGTCCGCTATTAAGCGACAATTCGATAAGTAGATAAATAAAAGTACGAGATCGTTAAAGTCCGCGAGGTCATAAATTGTGAAAGAACAAAAATCGGTTATCTATAGTGACAATTATCAGTCTGGAGAAACAGTCCTATCTCGAACGTACAAAAAATGCCAATCCATTAGGAAGGTTGAAGAAATAGTTGAGAGAAAAAGAAAAAGAAAAAAAGGAAAAAAAAAATGATAAAAGTGTCGAGAGACCTCGAATGACCTTTGACTTTTTAACACGACGATTTGAACCCGTATAGAAGTTAGATCGCGAATAAATGCTTCTCGCCACGAATAATTACCGTATACAGATATGCTTTAGGCTTTCGAGGCACTCCTTTCGCGGTCAAGGACATTTTTTTGTCAGTCAAATCGGGCGACATTAGTCAGCGCAGACACGAACTTGCTTCGCGTATACCGCGCGCGATGTATTCCGCGTCACTCACGTGCCAATAAAAATCTCTTTATCGGGACTGTTCAAGGTTAATCTGTGAAACGTTGTTCGCCAGCTTTTATTCGTGAACCGCGCGCACGCAACGTACATTTTTTTTTAATCTTATTTTATTTTTGCCACTATCGATTTTTCAAGCTGCTATCGCTATTCGCTCGAGTCGTGAGTCATCAGACGTCGAGCATGTTTCGAAGAGCAAAAAATCCGGGACCATCGTTTGGTACGAAATTAAAAAAAAAAACATTTTTCGACTGATAAAAATAATTCTGAGTCATTCCACCCACATAATTATTAATATTATTGAGTCAATTATTAATAATTAACAATTGTAATAATTATTTAATAATAATGATTGTTATTTATTTTTTAAATAAAATTATCTTCCTAATAATTATTAGAAAGATAATTTACGATAATTGAAATGATATTAAATCATCTTTCTTCAATTATCGAATAAAATTTACGATAATTGAAAAAAAAGAAACTTGATAAAAGAAAAAAAATGTTGTTTCAAGGCAAAAGTTGACGTGTTCGGATAGGTTTTCGTCGGTATCGTAACGCGCTGAAAAATACGGAGTACTTGATATCGTCGATAAAGGGAGATTCGATTTTTTATAACCAGTCGTCACGAGTTTTCCGCATATTTTAATCTTCCAAAGTGTGACAAACATGTTATTTCAGCGGGTTGGCAATTTACCGAGGAACGATAAAAGTTCTGTAATCGTTGAGGAAGAAAAAAATGCACTCGATGCGTTATCGTCGCGAGGTCGGTCAACGACTTCCGTGGATTCGAGAGCTCGATATATAACTCGCGATAAGAAATGTTTAAACGACATACGCGTAAACCGCAACAAGCTTTTCATATTTTTTTCACATACAGCGTTTGATTTAAACAAAATTTATCATTAATCAAACAAAGATTTTGTCGAAAACACTTTAGGTAAACGACAAATGGATTTTTTTTCCTGATCGGATCGCGATAAGTCTATAGGACTGAAAAATCAATAGGGTTTGAATAAAATTATCGCAATTGTGAAATTTGTTTATCCTGCAAATTCCTCGATTTTATTCCAAAAAGAAAAATTGCCCTTTTATAATTCGTCAATAGGCTTGAAATTGTTATCGAAAATTCATCATCTTTAATACCTCGAATTTTTATTTAATATTATTTTTAATGTTTTATATTTTTATTAAAAACATTTTTATAGGCTGTGAAAGTCACTAAAATATTTTTGAAAATTCTTATTATTCAGTTTCTTATTATTCTATTTATTCTTATAATCCAAACGTAACTTGTTTCAACGCAAAATTTTTTTTTCTCCCTGTGTAAATGTTTCGATATTAACGAGATAAAAGCAATTTTCTTTGCGTATGGTGAGACTACAGAACGTAAGGTTATTGGACGAACTCCGACAATAAAAGATTCATTAATCTTGCAGACTGACCACTAGTATATTACACTCCGAGATAGATGACCACTAATACGTTGGACATCTGTAACGTTTGATCCAACCTTTTTTTTTTCTTTTTTTTTCTTATCCAACGACTCTTCACGTAAACTGATGGATGATCGCTAGTTTAATAATAACACCTATACCGAGATCAATGAAAGAGTTAATCCTATTTACGTCTGTAATCTAGCAGATGAGGCAATCATCAATCGTCGTCGCGAATTTATCGTCTTAATAACATCGATATTGAGGTCGCGTAGATCCCATTTGATTAAACGTTTCCAGACTAAACGTATGTGCAAACACTCGTCATCGAAACTTTGGAAATTTTTAACAAAGAGACAAAAAGAAAAAAGTATATAAGGAAAAAGAAAGATAGAAAAACAGGATATTTCATATCGCTGTGAAATTTCATGATCAAATTTACATTCCACTACAACTGGAAATAATTGACTCTTTATCTATCTTTTCCTGTCTCTCGATCACACGCAATCACTATTTTAATTCTGATTAAAAAATGGGCTTGAATCGTTGGAATCAAACGAAAAATTTTTAGATATAAAAAAGTTTCATTTTTGTTTCGTAATAAAATAATATTATTAAAGATATTTAATAATATTATTTTATATCTTCAGAAAATTTTTATCATTATTTATATCTTATTTTTATTACTGTCGAAAATCATATTTTACATATTAAAATATGTATAATATATAAAATAATAATATATAAAATATTAAATAACAATTCGGCAATATGGACTGTTACATAAAAAAAAAAGAATTTCGATGCTTTTTTTTATCTCTGATGCACCGAAGCTTGATAAATGGGAGGGCGATTCGAATTGATTGAAAGAAAGGAGCCAAGACGACTCTCGTTTCCAGATACTGTTTTCAGATACTAACCAAACGTCTGTTGAAAAATCGATGAGAAAATATCCAAACTGTTCCTGGATATTCAACCTCGAGACTCCATTGTAAATCAGCAACGACGAATACGTAAAGCATTGTATGTACGCGCATGAATACTCTGCGTAACGAGAGAGAGAGACAAGGCAAAATCTGCCTTGCCACGCTTCTATGCCCCACACATTTTATGTACACGTGTGTAAGCCCAACATGAATAAATGTATGAGAACGCAGCACGTATCTGCAAATGATGTTGCCGCGGTTGCAGTAAACTTTAAATATCCATATACCGAAGTAAAGCTACAGTAATACGTATGTCCATATAAATAATTTATGTGTGTACGTCTTGACAAAAGCAAACACGATCGAAACTTGGCTAACACCTCGATCGATTTTTTAAATACTGAATAATGCCACGGTTGCATTGAACTTGAAATATTCATGCAACGAAGAAACACTACAATGATGCGTGTATATACACTTTTTTATTTAAAAAAAAGTATAAATAACGTTGCCAATGTTGAAACAATCAGAAGCTCGCCGAATTCTTTTTCATTATTTTTTTAACAAGTTTGAATGATTGTTGCGAATCGTGTGATATACTTTTTGCAAAATTGAAAGTTATACTATTTTATTGCGAGAGAAAATACAAAATTTTTGCATTTTGGCAAATTTTAAAATAATTTACAAGAGTAAAAGTCAATCTCGAGTTTGAAAATAATTTACGAAGAGAGAAAAATAAAGAATTTCAAATTTTGTAATAATTTACAAAGGGGGAAAAAAACGAATGTCAAGTTCCAAAATAATTCATAATATTCATAATAATAATAATAATATAAAAAATGTATAATAATTCATAATATTCAAAATAATTTATAACAAAATAATTCTTCGTATTTTCATTCCTCTGACATTTCGATTTTTCCAAAAGGTTTTCAGAATAAAATAATTATTTCATTAAATTATTAAAAATACTTATTTGTTTGAATGATTTATTTTCTTACATAATATTTGCATTATTTGTGCTTAGAAATGAGTCACGAGCCATAATTTTCACCCCCTCGCCCCCTCTCCCCCTAACCGTTCGACCGTGAAATTATTTCGAAGTTTTTATTGACTTTTTTGTATAATACGATCACGGCGTTGAAAACTCGAGCAGCTACGGTTCAATTTTTCATTGCCGGTGAAGTATAAAATTTTATTAATGACACGCAACGAGTGCTCGATTATTCGCTTCGTTGATGACCCGAGAACGTTTTCCTTAAGCTCTGAAAACCTTCGCTCGTCGAGTTTACGTAAGCTCGGACTGTCCCAAGATTTTCGTGTCACTCTTTCCGCCTCCCTGCCTCCTTTTCTCCCTGTCGTCTTTGAAGACACACTCATACACACTTACGTGTATATACCTGTTCAAGCTAGGTGAAATTTATTTATATCGATGCTCACAGATATTCGGTTGCCCAGAAGAAAATTTACTAAAGTGTTCGAAACGAAAGAGAGAGAGAGAGAGAGAGAGAGAGAGAGAGAGAGAGAGAGAGGAGTCGTTGACGAAACCCTATTATTTCCAGCTTCGCGATTTCTCTTCACCAACAAAATTGGAAATCATTAAACCAGTTGATACAGTCATAAAAATTCGTGACCAAAATGAGCAATCGAGTTTTTCCAAAAAAAAAAACATGAAAGTCCGATTCGTTTTACTTTTAGCTTTTTTTAAGCTTTTAGCTAGTTTTTAGCTAGCTAAATAGGAAACCCAAAGTTCGATTGATCAGAAGGCTCAAAATTCCGAATTTCAATAGTTCGAATATACATAAAGGTTTACAAAATTCGTTTGGGTTTTTTTTGGATTCATGACCTTAATAAAAAACCCTTGATTTCAAACAAACCCAAAAATTCCCAAAATTTGTAGCTTCATTATATTCAAATTCGAACCTTAAACCTGTAAAATTCAAATTTTGAACCTAGTGTGAATTTTGGTAATTCAAAGTTCGGGTTTCCTACCCGAGCTCGAAAATTAAGCAACCTGAGTGAACTCGGAGGTGGGGGAGAGTCGGTAACGATGACCGAGGAAAAAAGCAGGATTTGCGGCGAGAACCAACGATATGACGAGCATAGACACCTGGTGAAAGTTTCGAAGCGTGTACCTTAAGATTTTAGACGTATCGCGAGACTCGCTGCAATTCTTCGTCTACCTGAATGCGCGCAATCTCGCACGCGTATCGACACACTCTCGCCTCGAATCTCCAAGCGTTCAACTGTCTATAAAATTGAATTTTATACTACTTTGCCACGAGAGAAAAACCCGAGGAGCGAGGATTGATGGTGGGAGGAAAAAGAGGGGCCAGGGGGGGGAGGAAAGAATCCCAAGAAATAATAATGAAAATAAAAGTGAAACAGCGTCTATCCGCCACAGTTGGCCTGAGACACGATCTATTCTGGCAATTCCATTGCACAGAGAGAGAAAGAGCGAGGGGAGGGGGGAGAACTCAGCAAGAGTAATCTCGTGAAGTGTGCAAGCCTCGGGGACTTAACAAGTTGAGACTTAATTGAGAGAAAACTCGTGGATTTCGCTTAATTACGAAAGCGAGAGAGAGAGAGAGAGAGAGAGAGAGAGAGTTAGAAACATCGATGAAGCACGAGGAAAAGAGAGAACGAGAGAAAGCAATTAAGGGAAAAGTCGACTGAAACGATAAGCCCCGAAGAGACCTGGGCAATGACCAAAGATTCGTATCGCTCAAATGAAAGAAAGGAAATCCCCCACTCTGTATACAGGGTGGCTGGAAACTTAGAAATGTAAAATTTTGACAAATTCCATGTTCTCGGTGCTTGTCGAAATCTTTATACGGTAATTGCTGTTTTATTCGTTAATGATAATTCCGCAATTCGTCTGTGCAATTTTCGATTTCGAAAAAATGTAAGATTTTGAAAAACTGTCAGTTTAAAGCTTGTCAATGATTTGTATCAAAAACATTAATCAAAATGAAAAATACATGGGGAATATTTTAACATTATAAATCCAAAAATTGATTTTCATTGTCTAAAAATAATTAAATTTAAAAAATATAAATTGAAATTTAAATTCAAATTTTTTAAATATCAATTTCAATTTAAATTCAAATTTTTTAAATATAAATTTTGATTTAAAAAATATTTATTTGTGTCATCAATTATCAATGCATTTGGTGTTTGTCATGAATTATCTCTTTGCCAAAGCTCCTCCCGTAAATTCGTTTCGAATTTGGGTCGGAGGGTGAACAAAGAGAAGAGAGTAAAGCTGCATCGAATGGATCGCGATGATGCGAATGAGAACTGTCCTCTTCCATGCCGCATGAAAGCCTTCCTACATCTGTACAAACGTACAGCACGAATAATTATATAGGAAGATATCAAAGTTCCGGAAGTGCAGTTGGAGCAGCTCTGCATAAAACTTTTCAATCGAAGGCCTAGCACTTCTTTCGAAAGATAATTGGCTGCATAATTGCTGCGCGTAATAACGTACCGCGTACGAGACAGGATCACGAGGACTCTCTATATTAGGCGAACATGAAAAGTGGGAAAGAACATCAGGAGTGCGTGGGCACCAACGAGATTATTTGAGAATAATAATTTGCCGAGTGTCGACGATGCATCTGAAAAACTCAATGGCGAACATCGAAAGAACAATTTAATCAATTATTCAGTTGAATAATTGATCAAATTGGCTCGATTAAAAACTACATATTTTAAATCGTTTGTATAATTAGATTAGAATGAATATTTTTATAACGTGACCTCTGGATAGATTTTGATCAGCTGATAAAATAAAATGTTTATAATGTGGCTTTTCGGTTTGTTTAGGTTAAGTTAAAAAATAAAAATTTTATCACGAGGTTTTTGGGTTTATTTGGTTTCCATAATTATATATTTTAAAAATTTTTAAGATAATTTGTAGAAATAACACGTCTATTTATTGAAACGTCCAATAGATTTTATCCGATCTTTTCGACGATTATACGTCATTACGCGATTATTACCATAGGGATATTTTCACAACTATAATTTCGTAAAATCATTTTGAACGATTCTTGATTCAATTAGCGCCGCTCCTCGAAATCAAGAACGTCGATTTGCTCTATGCGAAACTGGTTTGTTCGTGTTAAAAACTTTTTTTTTTTATTAATTAGACTCGAGCCACCAGTTATTACTATAATTCACAGAGTAGCCAGAGAGCGAGTGAGAACGCAGGCAAGAGGTGTTGCGAAGAGTCAGGAAGAGAGAGAAACTAGAGAAACGACAATAGGCAAGCTCCTGGCCGCTATATCGAACGTGGGCATCGCTTTCCATTGTCTTGGCTTTAACGTTCAACCTATTGTTTGTTAATTTTCATCTCTCGCTGTTGAATCCCCCCTCCCCTACTTCCCTCTCGGTTTCGCGAGCCCCCTTGCGTTTTTCCCATTGCTAATGAAGGTATTATCAAATGGAGGCAGAACAACGGCCTATAATGGTGTGATCGGTGTGTATGAACCCTGTGATCGAGCACATACCATTTTAGTTCCTCCAACGATATTTTCTTCATGATTCGCAAAATTATATCCTATGTATGCTCAACCCATTGTATTTATGTAACGTTGGATTCAGCACATCTCTGCCTTTTTTTGAGGTCAATTTTTTTTCATCGTATACCTTCAACGCCATTGTTTTTCCTAACGCTGTATGTATAACCCAAACACACGTTTGTTTGGATTTGTTTGTTTATTATATATTTTTGAGTGCAAAAAAATTAATGCTGAAAAAAAAACAAAAGTTGAAAGTTGCAAAAAAAAATGCTGATTGGCGAAAAAACGTTTTTATCGAAAGAGTTTTCAGAATTTGAAGTTGTCTTTTTTTTTTCAGATCGATTATCGTTCATCGATCGATAAATCTTCAATTTTTTATCTTCCTTTGTGTCTAGCTTGACTCTTGGGCAATAATTTGCGATTACGGAACGCACATTTGGGACTCGATGGCAGTGATGTGTGCACCGCAATGTAATATCCTATTTTCGTGAATTCTAATTCGGAATAAGTAATCGCTCTGAATACGAAAACATCAGCGAACTGCCACTAACATTTTCAACGATCTAACGCGAGACCGACGTTGGCTTTTCTCTCTCTCTCTCTCTCTCTCTCTGTTCGCTTCGGGTCTCTGCAGTGGTCCATAGGCAGGCACCAAGACGATTCCGAATTTAGAAGGGCAACATCAAACCAAGAGAAGTAGAAGATGCTCCGTGCATCACTCAAGTTCCCAGCATTGGCCAGCACTCTCGCACACAGGCATGCAGAGACGAAATACTCTCCTCCGCTGTACCTCCTGCAGCTTCTCTGGATTCCCTCGAAATAAGCCAGAAACAAGTGTTCCCTAGCTCACTGGGAAATCCGTATACCACGGTTATTTCTACACGAGCCTTATATATGTTTCAACACGTGCTGTATATCTGTCAAAACGCGAATCGGCGAAAAAGAAAATTCAATTTCGATAAAACTCAAAATGAAGAAAAAAAAATCAAAATTCGATCAACCCAAACTTCGGAAAAAGTTTCATTTTATTGCTTTCAATGACAATTAAGGACTTTTCAAAAGGTTATAAAATTACTTTTCATTATTTAAAAAGATAAAACAAGCTATGATGCAATAAATCCAAAATTCCCCCAATTTCTTACACCAAATTTTCCGAGGACAGGAGGAAACTAGGAAAAACCCGTGTCAGAAACGGTCACCGCACCATCTATTGGAATCCAACCATCCTCCAAGATCCGTTAATTTGATGAATTTATTATTATTATTATTATTGTCGTTTGGATTTGTTGTTGTTTTCGTAACGGTGCCAGTGATTTATTGAATCAGCGAATCGCGTCACTGGGGATACTCGAATTGACGATTTATAATCAGCATTCAATCTGTGCAATCTAACCACGCACGTGTCATCGATATTTTCTTATTCTAAGCGGCGCGCATACGCTCAAGTTTATCTCGAATCAACGTCCTTTATTTTTCAATCCTCCCACTCTCGGTTGCATCCGTGGATGGACCGTGACTGCACGTTTATAATAGAAATTTGGCGAGCAGCCCACATCAACCTCCATCGATATATAGGATAGGTGTCCGATCTCGTATATTTATACGAGGTTTGTTCAATAAATAAAGTGACTTTTTAAATCGTGCGAGCTACCTACGATTTTCGATCTTTTTGTTATTATTGTCTCGGTACATGTCTCTTTGTTAGAAAGATGAGTTTTGACAGTTTTGTGATTGGATGACTTCAGAAAATAATGGATTTCTTTTTACCAGACGTAATATTACAAAGCCCAATGTCCTCGAAGTTACTCTTACATGAATTTGAGCAATTTTATTTTGAGTTATTATTACAAAGACGGTTGTAAAAAAATGTTCAACTCAGCCAGATGTGCTGATAATCAACATTGCATAGAAGAACACATGTTCCGGGTGTTGGCTCTGGTTGATATACCAAAATACAATTTTGCTCTGCAGTTCGACTCTGCAATCTGTTTTTCTCTCGTCTACGATTTTGTCTGGTCGAAAGTGTGCATTTTCAGCGGTGATGCCATCACCTTCGTGCGGCCAAAACGAAGAATCGTTCTTATACAAGATTCGGGACTGATGCAGATCGAGACTATCGCCGATAACGACGACGAAATTCAAATGAATTTCCCGTCGCGAATAGAAAACGCCCGTGGATCGCGAGACTTACGAATCTTTTCACGCCTCGCTTTGCCAGCCAGGTCTAAAAATTGTTCGGAAGGAAAAAAAAAAAAAAAAAACGACTTCACGCACAGCGACGATCTTTTGGCAAAGTGACAGCCCGTGAAGTGTCAATAACCCAGCGAGAAACACTTCGCGAGAACTTCGAACGTCAATGGAAAAGAAGAAAAAAAAGAAGAGCAAAGAATACCCGCTACGAGTTAGGTGTGCGTACATATATTTATGCATTGAAAAGAAAAACGAAATATTTTGCTGAACAAAATGATCTACAGATAAGATGGTCAAGGTCAATATCATTCTCTCTCTGTCTCTTTCTCTTTCTCTTAATTTGGTGTAATTAAGCTCTATTTCCTGGTTCTCCCAGTTCTCGTATTCTATACTCCATTTATTACATCAGTAATAAATGTGTGTTAGTTTTTTTAAATTTTTTTATTTTTCAAGTTTATTCTCAAGTGCCATCGTCAGTAATGTCCGTGGTACGATTAATATTTTAAAATATTACTGCGTTTTTAGTTTATTTTTCATTTTCAGGTTTATTTTTTCATTTTTTGTATTTTTCGTTAGACTATTTCAGTTCTTATTCCAAAAAACTTTTACACTTTATTTTATTTGTAATTCCTGATTTTCCCGAAAGTATTTTTCAACTTCATAATAAAATTTACCATCATCATTATCTCTTATGATATTTTTGCAAAAATCGTATTAAAAAATTCACTTCCCATGGCAAACGTTTGAAAAAAATCATCAAAAAGAATCTTTAATGATTAAAGTTCAGTAACGATTATAATCGTTTATAAATAAAAATAAATAAATATTAATTTCGTTAAATCCGAACAATGAAAAATTCAGAGCAATGCAACTTGCTCGTGATGGGAGTAACTTTCATGGCTCTCGTGTCCACGTGGCTCGAGCGAGTGTGCATGTCTCGTATTACTTTATTATCTCGCTGTATTCACTGCCTCGAAGTGTACACGACAAACTGAAATAGAGTAATTAAGCGTTTTGGCAGGATTCCACACGCACCGTGACCATATACCATACAACATATGGTACCTATCGTTACGTCTACCCACATACATGAGATACGTGACATACGTACATCGCGTATACTCGCGGACACATTGTTCGTCGTGAGTCTCCGTAAAGAGTGAGTCCGGGCTCATAGTTCGCTCTTCTCTTCATTCGCAACCCCCTTTACGTAACCGAACCGGTTTTCTCGTTCGCAGCGCATGGAAAAACATTTCTTTATTTGTTTCTTCCGTCATCCTCCCTATATATGCACTCACTCATATATATATATATATATATATATATATATATATATATATATGTGTGTTTATATACGAGTATCAATTGCTGAAAAATAAAAAGTCGCAAACCGCATTGCTGCAGGAGTATCACCAACTGCGGGTTGCATCCTTTTCGTTTTCGTCAATCGGTGTAATGCGGGTGTTACGTACAGAGTGTCCCACGACGGGGGGGGGTGGGGGGGGGGGGGGGGGGGGGGGGGGGGGGGGGGGGGGGGGGGGGGGGGGGGGGGGGGGGGGGGGGGGGGGGGTTGAGGGTGAAATTCTGAGTCGATTGATACAAGAATGTATGGTTCCCGGATCAACTCCTGAATTATTATGCATTTTTAAAGGCAGCTAATCAGGCGTCAATCAATCAAGCATTTTTAAAGGCAGCCAACCCAAACAAACCCAATCATAACTAAAAAAAACAGTCCAAATCCAAATCGAAATAGAAAGAGCTTAACCAAAAATCAGCCAAAATACAAATCTAAATAAAAACAGTTCAAACCCAAACAAACCGGAGCGAGAATCAAGCCAAACCCAAATCCAAATAAAAACTAGCCCTATAGATGCCAGATTGAAACTTCGGATTGCCAAAATGTCAAAATTCCAACAAACGAACAAAAAATCAATCCCAATCCAACCAAAAACCGTCCAAATTCCAAACTATCCCAATGGAAGCCAGATTGAATCTTCGGATTACCAAAATAGTCAAAATTCCAACAAACGAACAAAAAATCAATTCCAATCCAACCAAAAACCGTCCAAATTCCAAACTATCCCAATGGAAGCCAGATTGAATCTTCGGATTGCCAAAATGTCAAAATTCTTTTGAGATTGATGGAGCAAAAGGAAAATGAAGAGGACAAGCTGCGCTACCGCGCCTTCACCGATCGACCGAACGTCCAAAAAATCAGCTGACAATAAGGACGTGCTTGGGGTACGCGTATATGCCTCGTACGTACTTCATACGTGATCGGAGTGTGTTCACGTGCGCGGCCTTAAAACGTGAAACAGACTCTTTTCTCTGCACGCTCCGCACTCCCGTTCATCTACGCCCTCACATAGAGGCTTGTATATAACACACGAGGCAATTTATCGTTGCACATAGTGCCGTTCCTCTTATCGCCGTAAGAAACCCTCTTCTGTGACGTCACGTCGCGAGTGACTGCGAGAGTTAAGAAAAAGAAAAAAAAACGGGAAAAAAAAAACAAAATAAAATAAAGCGGAGTAAAATCATACATTGCACGATGACTCTCGGCTTTATAGCATGGCCTCGTAATAGTGCACACACGTATGCTCTCTATGTATTTAGACGTACAGTTCGATCCCGATTGTTTGGCGATTGGGGGAAAATTGATTTAAAAAAAATGGGCTTTGAGTCGAGAAATGTTCCTTCAGAAGTCTGGAAGGCCATATATATGATTGGGCTAAAAATATGATGAACAATAGCCACTACGTATGCATAGGTAAAATAAAACACCAAATTGATTTTTTTTTTGTCAAATACAGCTTGTAAACTCACTATTTAATATTAATTAAAATATCAAACTGTTTTTTTTACTGCCAAATCCAAGCTGTAAATTTACTATTAAATAACGAAAAACAAGACAAATTTTGCAATAACATTAAAACTTCAAACGTCACATTTTTGCAATTTTTTGTCTTTGGAATTTATATTCGTTTTTTTACAATTCACCCTAACTTCCAATATTTGAAATTTTTGCCTCCTACAGTCATTTTCGCATAATCGATCTTTCTTAAATATTCTAAAAAATCTTTCATGGATCAAGCTACGTACTTTTCCTAAGATGGTAATCCTTCTTCGATGTTTTCTTTTTTTTTTCAGATTTACTTGGATGAAACAGACCAAACGGAGGGAAAAATTAAGGGGGTTGAAAAAATATGAAATTAGAGGAAATTGGAGTTTTACTGTATGCGAGAGTGCATTTGTGTGCTGTTAGACACGTGCATACACATGTACTATTCTCCGTCTCTCTTTTGCTCTGACATGCACTAACCCGCTCATACACAAGTGCACGGCACACTGTAGGATGCGATGCGATAAGGGGATACTGATAATCGCGTACCGAGGTCAGTGAACTCTCCTCGCGACTATAAATGCAACAGCATACATTACAATTCACGTACTCTATAATTACACGTACACATGTATAACGAGGCTTTCCGTTTCGCCTACGCGCACAAAAATAATCCTTTTTAATAGAAACACGCTTACGGTTTTCAAAAGAAGCCGCAACAATAGCATTTTTTTCGCGCCCCGTCCCACGAAACGATTTTCCATTGATCTCAGTCACGTTTCGCCTATTTACGTAAATTACGTTTGATTTATACCGCCGACCATGGTATCGAACACTTCAAATGCGTGACTGCGTTACCTGACACTCAAATTCGAAAGCCTTTACTCATTACTTTTCATTATTTTTTCGAGCACGAAAAACTGTCGATTATTTTTTTATTTTCTCAATTTCAAATTTTTCTTTTGCTATTGAGTAACTCCGAAATAACGAAACATTTTTACCTCGTTCATCGAAATATTCGAAATCCCATAACTTTCAAATTACGATACAAGATACTGCTTTTTCAAAAACAGGATTTTTTTCAAGAAAGAAATATATAGCTCTGCGAAAGAAATTGAAATTTTTGCAGTGTCCTTTTCAAAGATTTTATCCCCAAACCATGAGATCACTATTTTTCAAAATCCAGCACGCAATTTTGCAAAGTACGAAAATCGTGAAAAATCGGCTTTTTCAAAGTGACGTATCAGTTGCAAAAAAAATCGTAAATAATAAATATAACAAGAAAAACAAAACTTGCTTCTTCCTTTTCAAAATACCGTTTCGTAAATCGGTTTATAATTTTTTGTCGTCTCGATATTCGATTTTTTGTCCGGATAGAAAAATTGCAGAAAAATACAATTAAAAAAATATATTGAAAGACTCATTTCTGAATTGGAAATGCTTGATAAATGGAGGGACGAGTACGTAATCAGCGGACATAGGATTAATCTTTTTTTTATTTTGATTCGATTTGATTGATGGGGCATTTAATTTGTATATGTACACTCGCGTGTATGGGTATCGATGAAAATCGGTGTGCATGTGTGTCGTTGAACTGAACCACCATTTATTCAATGTACACACCGATAAGCGGTATGTATTTTTCTCGATGTACTTGTGCAATCGCTCGTTCGCGACGATATCAGTGCAACCAGCGATTCTTATGCACAAGCATATACATATATCTCTTATCGTTTCATTATAGCAATTTTTCTTTATTATCTACCTCGCGCAATGATATAATAACAATAATAAATAAATCGCGAATGACAATTGCCGGCTAATATTTCACAAAAGCTTCGCTCTATCTCACGGGAAATTGTCACTCACAAACATCATTAATCTTCTAAAGATTAAATCTTTTTTTTTTTAATTTCTTTTAGGTGATGCTAAACCGTAAGGAAATAAGATAATCGAAAATGGATCGATCGAGAATTTATATAATAATGTAAAATCGAATTTCACGCTATCGATAATTACCTACTCGTTTAAATTCCAAAAAATATCAAAACGTGTCAAAAATATAGACGAACTCAAAAACTATAGTTTTTTGGTTTTAACACCCAATTGAGTAATTTTTTATAATTCGTCACCAGCGTTTCGCCAATCTTTTCCAAGGTTTGAGCGGTCACCGCTCCAAGTATCGACCAGGTGGAAACTTGATCAACTAAAAGTACACTTGCAGCCAAATCCCAGCCTCCCATCCACCAGATCCCCATGATTACAGTGATTTCCGATAATTTCCACTAGCTAGAAAAATACAAGAAAAATCGCTCGATGATAACTATTTATTTTTTTTTCGTTGCTTTAGGCTCAGCACAGGCAAGAACGAACCGGACGAGATCTCCGTATCTCTTCACGCTACTTTCTCTCCTTTTGCTGTTCCTTTGACTCCGAGGAGGGAAGCGCGATTCGCAACGTACACTTGTACACATTCTAGATGGTCGTTGAATATCCAGCTGCGTGTTCCGAGTTCCGGGCGCGTGCGAGACAAACATCGAGCGTGCGTGTACACACGCTCCCGGAAATATTCAGCTGCCGCCTTAATTTTTGCCATAGTAACACACTAACACGCACTCCCGTATCGCAGAATCCCAAAACGGTCCCACGTGTGTTTCCCATGGCCTAGAAGAGCTATATTTACCCGCTAAAATTACGGTCCCACCAGCGTATCGCGAAATCTCTGGAATCCTTCAAAAACCAAAAAAAAAAAATCGTTTCTAAAAAACACGAGTGAAACGACTTTGAAAAAAAAAAAAAAATCTTGCCCAGGTTCATCGCGATGTGCACGCAACTTGCGTTTTCACGATTCGTTCGCGATAATCATCGAACACTTTCAACATTGTTGGACAAGATGGAATACCGATTTTTTAACTGTTGAGTTTTTTTTCCTATCCCTTCATTCACCTAACATGGCTTTTTCAAAAAAGGGCTTTTGCAGTTTTGGAAAAACGTAAGAACGTAAAAATACGAATATTCGATTTTACATTTATTTTTCGTTATATCGGTTCATATGACCCCAATATATAGTGACAGTATCAGCCATTTTGTACATTCAGTTTGTTTTTGATGAATAAATAAATATTTTTGAGGAAAATAAAAAATCACCTTTTTTAACAAACTTCGTATATGTACAAAAAACCTTGAACTAATTTTTCAATTATTTTCCTAATTCGATCGAAATGAATTCTTTGGAATTATTAAAATCTGCCTCTTGTGCTTTCGTTCATCTTTATTTTTGCCAAAAAGTGATTTTAGAGCTTCTGAAATTTCCGCGATGTTGCTAGGACAATAAAGCATAAGAACGTCCTCGAAATAGAATTTTTTCAGAGTTACGTTCCCGAACTATATATAAGTATAACCCGTCTCGAGAAGTATATTTTTTTTTTCTTTGCTAAAGGCAATTTTGTGTTGATCTCTCAGACTCTTATAATCTTCCTATGGACACGGTCCAATTCTTATGTCTTTTCAACATCTATACGAAGTCGTATACATACAGGGTGTATACTACACACGTAGACGAGCAGCCATTATGTTCTCGGTTATCCGGGATCGAGCAATCAAGCTGTCCTCCCAAATTTATACACTCGAGCCTCATTTTTTAATAATAGCCTTTTCACTGGACCAATTGCTACCAGCATCCAGGGAGCCTCGAAAATTGACCCTCGCGCTACCAAACTCGGTAGCTCGGTTTTTGCTCGGCCCTCCCGTCCAGATCCTGTCCTACCTCCGTCAGCTACTCAACAAAAGGGCGAGTAGGAAACTACTTTGCGTCTCGATGTGTTGGCTCGGCAACATTTTTTTTCTCTCTTTCTATTAGCGCTGGAAATTTTATACTCGCGATCGTTCGGTCGTGACGCGCTTGGAAAGGATTCTATGTCAGATACTCTTTGATTTTTCTCGGATAAGCTGCTGAAGAAAAAAACAGCCGGAAGCCCAATAAAAATTATAAATTAAATAGTATTTCGAATAAAATTTAATATAACTTCTAATTTTCAGAATTTTAAAAATCATTTCATTTCGAAAGATACGATTTATTTACAAAATTTTATTGTGGAATGAAATTTTGAATTTTCGATTGTCTCGAATATTCAAATAACTGGAGGATTAAACGATTTTAAAAATAAATTAACAAATTGATTCGTAAAAAGGAAAAATTAGAAAAAAAGGGAAACTTGTGGATTTTGTTAGATTTAAATCTTCGTAAAGTCTTGCTAACAAATTAATCACTCGATTCCAGATCAGTCATGCGTTTCGCACCCATTGACGTTTGCACGTAAAAATGTCTTAATTTTCCATGAATTATTAATTCTCATTTTTTTTCTCATTCTACCTACTATTAAATTTCCCAATCGAAATTATATCCCTGTTTCCTATTTTATCTAACGCTAATTAATGATTCCAACAAGACCAACGATTCCTCAAATGAGAGGAAATTCGATCTATTGTTCAAAAAAACCCTCCAGTGATACCCAAACTCTGCTTTGCCCCTCTGCTCTAACCAGTCCACTTAATATTGATTTTGAAGACATTTGACACAAAAGTTGATTCCTTCACCACCAGCTTCAATGATAAAACCTGAAGCTCGAATGTCCACAAGTACCTTTCGCCATACGCAGTTAGAAATACGATAGAGGCACGATTGGCTGAGATTCGTTTCTCGGACGAGTTATTATCGTAGTCTCGGTGTTCGTTACAGTTACACGAGTTACGCCGTTTCTTATCCATCTTTCCTTATCCAAGGAAGCTCGCGCGTGGATTCGCGTTTTAATCCGAGTGAAACATCCACAGAGATAATCCTGAGAGGCGTGTATAAAATGGACATTGGATTGTGGGTCTTGTACTACGTGTGCCCGATTCTATCAAGCCCGAGGACTACACTCTCCGATATCTATCATCAGGTAAAACCAATTTCTTTTTTTTTTTGAGCATTTTTTTTTTTTGCGTCGATCGAAGGTGGAAGTACGAACGAGAGGATGGAAGGAAGAAGTTGAAGGTGGGACGAAACGCGGTAGCCCTTTTCCCTGACGCACAAACAGGCTCGACTTACGATGAGCACGTGACTGCGACGCACACTGTTCGGACCATCCGGTCGTTCAGGTTCAACCGAACGACCAAAGGACTCGCCACATCCGGTTTTTCAACGGAGCAGCTATGGACTTGCGCCCTTTTTTCATTTAATCGAAAGATCGAAGAGTAGCTCACTCGCGTGATGGAGAAAGAGGCTCGGCTCTCAACCTCCTTCTTGGCAGCCTCTACATTCGACCCGAGAGACTCTACAGTCTCGACGAGATTGTATTCATGCTGGATCTCAATCACGATACAGTTATATATACGATCATTTCTTCTTCTTCTTTTTTTCTCTCTTTCTCTCTCTTGGGCTCTCGAGAGTCCACGTGTATGTATGAGATATCAGATACGAGTATGAGCGCGGAGGAAACCCGTTTTTCTTCGCGATACACAGCCCGTAGTAAATAATCATTGGCCATCGCTCAGTAAACGTAAGCGGGAGTTAATTACCCCGCGAGCTTCATTTTTCTCCATTACAATTGTCATCTTACTGGAGTATCACAGAAACGCAGATATTTTGTCATAAATTACTCTCGAACCGTCGTACACTCCAGGGAAACGCGATATCGAAAAAACAATTTTTTTTACAAGAATTTAAATACTTTCTCACGAAAGTAAAATCAAATTCAATTCTGATCGTCTTTATCAATTGTTTTGAATTTCAAGTTTGCATCGTTCAAATGCAACGAAAACAAACGCACAACTATTTTTCAAATAGTTTTTGTGTCCCAATTTTCAAAGATAGAAAGTTGAACGTCTGATAACTTTTCACGTATTTTATTGCTCCAAAAAACTTTTGTTTCAAACTTTTTTCAACTTGGCTATCAGTTATCGAGATATAGTGATTTTTATAATTACGATCCATTTTTTGGAACGTTGCTCGTAAGCGTGACGCAAATACGAGCCAGTTCCGAGAGGGCAATCGAGAGTAGGTGAGGGGAAGCAGAGTTTCGAGAATTCGTAATTCGGAAGCGAGATTCTTATGATTAATGTGACTGATGAGATTAATCGATCCTTCTTACGCTAGCTTTATCGTCTCGCGTTAAAAGAGACCGATAATTATAATAATAATAATAACAACAATAATAATAATAATAATCGTATAACGAAAAAAAAATCCTCTTTCTCTCTCTCTTGCTCTCTCATGCCGCTTTCGCTTTGACAATATGCGAGTCTCATCGTTCCCGCGTTATTGAAATATTTACTCATCTTCGTATACCAGCGATGAATAATTAATCACGTTGATGTATAAAACGCGAGCGGTGAGCCTTTTTTTTTTCTTTTTTTTTCATTGTGACTTATTGAAAGTGAAAACCGCCCGTGCTTTCCTGGGATCAAAGCTTTATTTTCGTTTCTGTTTGCTTTCACATTTGGGAGATTTCTGCGGATTCCTATTTTTCACACGGATTTTCGAGAGTGTTCACATGCGGGCTTTAGAAATTTCAACGCGCACCGACAATAAATTTCCTACGTAAATTATCAGATAGCTCGTAAAAAGTACGATTTTCGGAGATTAAAAAAGTGGAAAAATATTTGATAATTGGACACCTTTGTTCCGTGGCTTTTTTGTCGAAAAATCTCGAAAATTCTTCACTTTTTTGTGAACGGACAAGAGGAAAAGAAGCAAACTTCGGATGGAAAGGGGCGAAGAAAAATAAGTCAAGGTGACGACCGATTCGAGAGCAGTGCATATACGATATTTCGAGCCAACCAATGAAACAAGCGAATCCAAGAAAAATATTTTTTTTTTTTCATCGCTCATTGAAAAATTTGCATCACAGAGTTTTCCAGTCGAGAATATTTACAAAAACTGAATAAACATATTGAAAAGTTCCTCGGAAATTCGAATGTGAATACTCTCAGGTGGAACGAACGATAATTACAAATGTTTAGAGTACAGCAAAAAATAAATTGGGTTGAAATTTGAATCGTTTCGAGAAAACGATTTTTTTGTTGAATTTTAAATTTTCATTTTTTCAAAATGGAAAAAGACACAAGTTTAAGAAAAAGAAATGAAAAAACAGTAAGTAAAATGGATTTCTTTTAAGCAAGCAGGTTTTAACCTTGCTTTTTGACTCATCCTTTCGTTTCTCCCCCACACAGCATCTCTCACCCTTTGGTTCGTCTTTTTCTCTCTCTCTCTCTCTGCTCATCTCTCGTGTTGCCACTTTTACCGGAGCCTTATCCATTCGTCGCGG
>JAPYZJ010001401.1:0-28999 GCA_030522765.1 Ophioninae sp. B BG-2022a | reverse complement strand
TTTGGCAGAATTTCAAAGTTGGACCATCGATTTTTGCCAATTTTTCCATACATACCCCTTTGCCTCTTTTTTTGCGATTTTTCGAGTGGACTTTCCGGAGAAACTATGAGAGATAGCGATCTGAATCCAACGCCATTATTTAAGTCAGGCAAAAACCTTTTCCAAACTCACCAAATGAATCTCTATCGCATAGAATAAGCCTACTCTACGACCTTTTGAAATATCGTGATTTTTGAGATTCTGATAAAGTGGCCAGGGAAGTCGAAAAATGATTTTCTCCGTTTTTAAACTCTTAAAAGGGTCTATTTAATCGGAAATTTTCTGCTGATTACGAATATGCTCGAAATTTTGCCGAAAGTACACAATTAGACGGGGAAAATAAAAAAAAGCGTTTCAAGAATATATTTTTGATATTTTTTCCTAGAAATGGAAAGTTCAATGCGAATTAAATTGTGGATATGTCTTCAAGGTATAAAAATACATCTATATGGACCTACGATATGACACTAAACGTCTAAATATAATAATTATTTCGAGGCTAAGCCCGCTGAAGGGGCGGGATCGACTCGTTAAATAAATAAATTATAAATAAATCCATAAATACGGAAATAATTTATATTTATTAACGAGATTATTAAAGTCTTACCAATTATCACCAATTATTTCTTCACTACCAATTAATTATCAATTATTTATTTTATTACTATTAACTATTATAATAATTATTTTATCATTCGTTTACAATTCATACAAAAAGAATATACAATTCGAAACTTTTATTATTTAATATTTCGCTGTTCACCTGCGAATAAAAAAAAATCCATAAAACCCATGTTTTTTTTTCCCTAATTGTAACAATTTCATCAAGCCCAAATCGTTATCACCAAAATTTCAATGACGTCACAAAGAGTGTACAAAAATCAATCCTTTCTGGTTTCCTGAACGTCGATGTGGTCTTCCTCCAGCTTGTCAGGATCCGATGTTATCGGCCAGGCAAATACGTGTATTCTCAAGCAATAACATCGCGAATGTGTGTTAATTCCCCAAGAATACGCGTCGCCAACCTGGCCTCAGTTGACGCCGTCCTCGGAATCTTCAACCAGCACCCCCCGGTTGCTCCTCCCCCTCTTCCGCTTTCTCCCCCCCCCCCCCCCCCCCCCCTGTTACATTCCTCATTATCGCGATTTTTGTTTACTTCCTTGAAACGAAAAAAAAACGAGACGTGGTCGGCGGCAGCCATCGTACGAGTTGGATTCCTAGTTACAACTGTGTATTCTCAAGCAATAACATCCCGAATATGTGTCATTTTCTCAAGAATACGCGTCGCAAGCCTGAGGTCTCGGTTGTATCTCCAGCGTGGAGATTCCGTTTTTTTCTTCGAGCGGACGATGTTCCTCCTCTCAACGGGAAAACCTCCGGCGGTACGAAAGACGTTTCGAGGACGGTCCTCGAAGTAGCCAGGTGTCCTCGTAATCACTATTACGTAATACAACAGATGAAACTTTTTTTTTCTTCGTATACATATTTTACATATATTCGTAACAGGAGAGCCCAAGAGTCCTCAAAACAGCCAGATGTCCTCAAAGTCAACGTTGCATGTTTTATAAAAAGTATGGAAAATTTTTTTTTTCATATTTTAATATATGATGTATCAGGACGATCGAAACGTCCTCAAAACAGTCAGGTGTCCTCGTATCCCCTATGGCCTGTTACATAACGGTATGAATAACTTGAGAAATTTTTTTTAGTTTTTTTTGTTTGTTTTCGATTTTATATGCGTGAAGGGAGGACCAAAAGTCTCCAAACTAGCCAGATGTCCTCAAAGTCAAAGTTGCATATTATATAAATTGGAAAAAAAAAATTTCCATGTTTGAATATACGATGTAACAGGACGATCGAAACAGCCAAAAAAACCCAGATGTCCTCGTACTGCCTATTATGCAATACATACCGGTTTAAAAAGTTTTTTTTTTTTTCATTTTTTTCAAAGATTTTTTTGTTTACACGTGGATATATGTAACGGGAGACTAGAAGTCCTCAAAATAGCCAAGTGTCCTCAAAGTCAACGTTACGTATAATACAATGTTTTGAAAGCGATCGTTATTGTTTCGTTACGTCTATATCGTGAGAGGACAACCATATTCCATTAGTTTTACGTCTACGTCACATTAGAGATTTATGTGGCAAAAGCACTTTAAAGACAGGGTCGCTGACTACGAAAAGTATAAACGTGATGCTCCCGAGTATTATCACACGAAGAATTTTTCTCGTCTCTCAACGACTCGGATTGAAAACTCTCGTGTGTGAGAGAGTTTCAGGAAAAAACATAAATTTCAGATGGGAAATGACATTTACTGGTCGTACTCGGCACTTCGTCGCTCTTTTGACCCGAAACAAAAGCCAAGGTTAAAAAAAAAAGACAAAACAAAAAAACACACACACACAAAACAACGATCGCGGATCAAAGAAATCGTGATTTCGAAAACGAAGAAATTCGCACTCAAGGGAGGAAAGGTTAAACTAAATGGAACGTGGGTGTAACTGAAACGAGAGATTAACACTCATCGCGTCGATGAGCCTCGCTTTGTGCGAACGCTTCAAGTGCGAAAAACGTGGAAGAGCAAAAATGCGGGGAGCCAATTGCGCGGGGTCTACCGTTGGGAGGGTTTTATTTTTTTATTTTTATTTTTTCACCTGACGGACTTTGACGATTGTAACTACTTTTATGGAGCGTCACTTTTTTCACTTTCGGTATCGCGTTTCGATTGATCGTCACTGTTTTTTCACTCCTCGAGCCGATGAATTTCAACGAACGGAAAAAAAAAGTTCGTTTACTTCGTTGCTCGTTTGCTCGATTTTGGAAAGATATATTTACGTTTACGCAAGTTCGTGTTAATGTTGATTCGAAAATTGGTTTTTTCTTTTAATCAAAAATTCGTCAATTTTCATTTTCTTTAATAAAAATGTACGAATAAAATAATGATTAATGAATAATAATTATAACGAATCGATGAAAGTTTACATTGTTGAATACAAAAAATTATTGGAGCTAATTCAGGTTGACTTCATAATACTAGAAATAATAATAATAATTAATAGTAATTAATAACAAAACTTTTAATAATAACTACAAGAATAATATAATAATATAATAATAATAATAATAATAAATAATTAAAAGAATTAATATAATAAAACTTTTTCCCGTCCGAAAAGCCACTGATGACCTTGACGAAAAACGTTGCCTATTTTTTCCACTGACCTTGAATCTGCGATTCCTGAACGATTAACAAATTCGTCTCGCGATAAAAAAAAAAACAAAAAATTTTCCCGATCCTCTTAAGTTTCCTCAAGGACCCTTTCTCGTCTTTCCGTCAAAGGATGGACGAAACGTACCGAGAAATGTACGTTTCCGAGTCCCGTATATCGTGAAGTCGTAAAAAACGAAAAAAGAAAAAAAAAACGTTTCTGCCCCCCCCCCCCTCCTCGTGAAGTTTATCGATTTTACTCCTGGCGAAGTAATTTTCATTTCGAGCGTTGCATCGTTCAACGAGGGGCCGAAATACAGTTTATCACGAAGGTGGCTTCGGGACGATCTTCGGGCGACGATCGTCCCTTGCAGACACATCCGGTTCACGGATGCTTCGGTTCGTATGGCCGCGCCAATTTCGAACGACATCATTCCTCGTTTCGCGAGAGGGAATATACAGCCACTTACCCGCGATATCCCTTCGAATCCACTTCGTATCTCGTAAAGGGAGAGAGAAAAAAAAAGTAAAGAAAAAAAAGGAAGAGGAGGAGGGAGGGGGAGGAAAACGCTCGTTCCTGCAGTTTCCAATATGGTCGAACCCTTTCGACCTCGGGTTTTATGCTACACGCGTTGTAAAAATTATTGCCTATTTATTCTACGCCCTACGAGGCTTAATCAAAGATCCAGCCATTTACGTAGGCTTTTCAAACGAAATAAAGTAAAAACAAAAAAAAAAAGTAAAAACGAAAAAAAGAAGAGTAAACAAACGAAAAAAAAGGTAGGGGAGGTACTTGTAAGTTTTTATGGCTCATTGAAATTGTAAGCTTCTTTTGTTTGGGTTTGATTCGGTTGTTGATAAATGGTGAATTTTACAATTTACAATTTATTTTACGTATATATATGTATTTATAATTAAATATTGATATGGATTCAAAATAATAATGATAGTGACAATGTTTTTATTTATTGATTTTAATTATGTTATTATTCACTTATTATAATACTGGTTACTATTATTAATAACCATATTAATGGTATTTATATATACATTAACAATAATTGTGTAGAATTATGAAAATAAATATTATCTTATTAGTTAGTGCGAATAATAGAGCTGTAATTAATTAACAATAGTAATAGCTTATGTATAAAATTGTTATTAATAATAATTGATAATAATTGTTTATTGTCAATGATAATAATAAATAATACATAATTATGCTGGCTTCCAATCAAGGCATAAATCAACTCTTAATTTTAAGTGGTGAATTTTGGTATTTGATAACGAAAAATTGAAAGTGCGAGGAAAACTTTCAATTATTTCAATTTCAATTGACAAAATTCGAAATTCAAATAAATTCTTCGATTTTTTCAATCTCACTTTACTAAATTCAAAATTGAAGGAAAATTTTCTATTTTTCGGTGTTCGGTCAGATAACGTACGATAATACGTTCCACGGTGAGAGAAATCAGGAAAATGGAAAAGTCCGGAGATCGCGCTGGAGCCAAAGGGCGATAATCATATTTGCTCCTCGCGCTGAATACTTTCGTGGACACACTGAAATCTCTCCTAACCTCGTTCTCCCTATGTAGAAGTGAACTAGTGCGGGCGTTACAGGATTTTATGCTCCAAATGAGATTCACGAGGGTCCAAACTTTTCCCTCGTTTTTTCCGCTACTTACCCCCCCTCCATTTCAATGAGCCCTGTACGTACGTCGCCACTATTAAGGTGTTTAGTACTGTTGAAAATTCGGTTTTTCAAATTAATCGGCTTTTGGTGATCCCGCTAATCTCGGGCTTCCAGGTAATGTCCTTGATGTGTCCTTAATGTCCTTAAAACGTGCACCTGATTTTTTTTTCATTCTGAAAACTCATTTTAAGCTCGTGAAAGCTCGTGAAAATTTTAACTCACGCGTGGACAAAAGTTTGTTTGGGTTGGCAAAGGCATGGCGAACTACGAATTTATACGAATTCAAGCAAATACAAACAAACCCAAACAACGAATAAAGATAAAACCAAGGATCCAAAAAAAAATCAAAATAAATCTAGATTCACGCAAGTAAACCCAAACGAACCCAAACAAGAAAATTACATAAATCGAATTCGACAATCGAAGGATCGAAGCTAGAAAAACTCTCACATTGAACATAAAAAAATCCAAGCAAGCCCAAACAAACCCAAACCAACCCAAAATCAGACTCAATCGATCTCGTATCCAAGACGAGCTCAATGCAATCGAGTCTGCGAAAATGCGAAACGAAAATAGGTTTTTCAAAGTTTCGAAAAATGCAAAACAGGGTTTTTCGAAGTTTTAAAAAATGCAAAAAAGTAAATGATTTTTCGACGTTTTGTTAAAAATCAAAAATAAATGGTTTTTCGAGGTTTTGGAAAATGAAAAATAATGATTTTTCGAGATATTGAAAAAAGCAAAAAAAAAATATTTTTTCAAAGTTTTCACAGGTGAAAAAAACAAAAGATTTTTCGAAGTTTTGGAAAATGCAAAAAAAAAGAATGTTTTGATCGATATCGAGAATCGGAGACGGGAGCGCGGCTGGAAAATTTTCGAACAAGTCTGGCAAGTAACGCGACACGTTCTCAATTAGCGTTGCAACAGAGTGATCTAATTATACGTGCGTAAGTGTAACAAGAGCCGTATGCGGCGAAGAATGAGATGAGAAATCTCGGGGAAAATAAATAGCCCCGAGGGCTCGCAGAGTTTACGAGGAACGGTGGGAAACATACCTGTGCCGGTCCGGAAAATCGATATTCGTTCGAGCCGTGTGTTGGTCGGTGTTTCTCTCGTGTATGCTCGCGTGAATCGTGCGAAAATCAGCGGTTCCTTTCCAGCCTAGGGCTCAATCCGAAATACTCTATTCCGTATCAGTCTCTAGGGAAAACTCGGATTTTTGTCCACTATGCGTTTCGACACGTTTGTCGTCTTCGATTTTGAGTCAGTTTGGGTTTTGTATTTTCGGTTTTGGGCTTTTTTCGAAGTTTTCAGATCTGTTCTTTTTTTAGTTTTGTTTTTTAATTTAGGGAGCTTGAAAAGTAATTCTGAAAATAGTGGACAGACGGATTTAAAAAAACCCCAAAAAAAATTATTTTATTATGAGTAATTACGTTAAGAATTTTATTGAGCAAATATTTATTGGAAAATTACCAGATAATTCGTGTATTATTATTTTATGAAGTCCTATCGTCCGCTAAATTTGCAAAAATCTCGCATTTTGAATTTAATTTTCCAATTATTCAAAAAGTATTCAAATAAAAAAAATTTTAATAATTTCAGAGTTATCTTATTAGAACAATTCATCGAGAACTATCATTTACCAGATTTTCAAAAAAAGTTGAGATTCTTTAAATACCCAATTTTCAAAAATTTCGCTCTTTGCACTTAATTTCATAATAAATCTAATAAAAACTCTAACAAAAATCAATTTATATAATTAAAAAAACCACATAATTCAAACAATTTACACAAACCAACAAATTTCATAATTATTCATTATAAACAAAAAGTCTCAACATAATTCCCGTATCAAATAATTCCATTGAGAACAATCGTTTCCCAAAACGTCAAGAATTTCGTCAATTTTTTAAAATGCACCCCATGATATCAATTAATCAGTCCTTCACATATATAACCCATCGGGATGTGAAACCATAATTCGTGCATCACCGATTTTCTTGACTGAAAAAAAAAAAACAAAAAACTTCGAGAAAAACAAAAAGCTCGGACCTTTTGTTGTCTCGTGAAAAAAAGGGCGAAAAAAGAAGAGGAGGGGTGGGGAGGGGGGGTGATGGTGGTCGTTTCTGGTTCGAGGGAAAAAAAAACGGTCTTAAAGGTCCGACTCGATTGGATGAGAGTGAAACCTGGACGCAACTGCCAATACACTTAGGTCGAATTCGCGTTGTAGAAGCAGCCGCCTCTGACAATGCAGCCCCGGCTAGCTCTTACCAAGAGAAACAATTCTGCGATAATAAGATCGAAGGAGTGACAGAGATAGTGGCCGATACCCTTGTAGGAATGCAGCAACGCCACGAGTCTGGAAAATCGGGAAAAACAAGGGCGGAAAAAAAAAGAAAAACAAAAAGGGATAAGAGCGGTAGAGGGGGGGGGGGGGGGAGAAAAATCCATTTCTTAAAGGGTGGAGTTACTATGGAAGCATCGAAAAATCACTCGTAGCTTAAAACGATTTATTTGGTCTGTCTGTACATTTATCTTTTTTTTTCATTGTTTTTTGAACGTTTTAAATAATAATTAAATAAAAGTCGCTTAAAACGGTTTACTTGGGCTGTCTGTAAATTTTTTTTTTCATGGTTTTTTGGACGTTTTGAATAACAATGAGAAAAAAAATTACGTGAAACAATTTATTTGGGTTGCCTGAAAATTTATCTTTTTTTTTAATCGTTTTTTTTACTATTACACTTTAATATATAAAATTATCATATATTAAGTAAAATAATATTATATATTATAAATGATTAATTATATCGTAAATAATTTTAAAAAATGCTAAATAAAATAGTATCTTCCTCTATAAAATGTTTTCGAGATTAATTTCGAATATTTTTATACTATTATTTACGTATGAATAATTCGAAATAAATATTAAATAATTATATTATATAATATATATTAAAAAAAAAATGGAAAAATACATTTGCGACGCTATATTTGGTGAAGAAATCTCTCCGCTGTATTTCTCGGTCCGAAGCTTGGGTAAATTGAATTGCACTTCCGGTCAGTCTCCCATTCGTGATAGTAGTATAATCGTAAACTCAGAGTTCACGAGGAAGTTTTTCTCGGCGGCATGTTCGGATTGGAAATTTGATAAACCGGAAGTTCGAATATCGTTAATTGGACAAATGATGACTCGAAGGGAATCTACATAAAACGGGATTGAAAAGGTATAGGATAGGTTGTATCGGATTAATAAATTTATATACGCGGTTTAATATCACGTGAGCCGTGACGAGTGCCAGTAGTCGTTTGGGATTTGCGTTATCCAAATGTACGCTTTTTGTCTCCTCCGAGCGCGAGCGCGGTTACGAGTCTCTCATTAAAGACCTATTCACACCGCTGTGTGTGTGAGCTTGTCTCTGTGGCGCTGGTGTCACGAATCCCAGCGCCACGTGCAACCGAATAGCCTCACCGCTATGAATAAATTATATACATAAATTCGTACTTGTGTGTGTGTGCGTGTGGGTGTATGGGTTTGTGTGGGAGAAATACGAGAATTGTAAGCATCATGCGCAATAGGCACCAACTGCAATCCCAAAGCTAGAAATGCCACTCGCACGTGACTCTCATTCCAATGGAAAACGAAATAATACTGTCCCACGTTGTTACACTCTACGAGGTTACTACTCTCCCACAACCGAAAATCTTCGACAAAGCGAAATTCGCGAAAACCGCTTCCGGAGAACGAGAGAAAAATTCTAATTAAGGACTCGCTTTTTTTTTTATTTTTAAGAATTTTGGGAGTTTATGGTTACGTAAGTAATCTAACGGGTCATTATGGAATTTATGGTGAGGGAGAACGTCGGAATAATCTTTGGTGAGACTTCACAGTTTTGCAATTTTTGGCATTTTGGAATTTGTGATTTTATCATTTTTTATTTTGTTATTTGTAATTTTGTAATTTGAATTTTGTAATTTATAATTTTCCAATTTTTATTTTGTCATTTGGTAATTCATATTTTATAATTTGTAATTTTTCACTTTTAATTTTTTAATTTATAATTTCCTGATTTCAATTTTGCCATTTTGTAGTTAATAATATGTGATTACGTAATTTATTAAAATTCTAAATAAAATAAGGACGATGAAATACAAATAAATAAAACATAATATTGACATATTGACATATTAAGTATAAAATATATATTTTATTGAAAACAATATAACGGTATATTGACAATTATAGATATACACATTCAACGAAAACCCAAATATCGTGGAATTAAGAAAAAAATGTTCACACTCATTTCTCACAATTTTTTTAGAACAAATTTTCGACATTTCTGTCTTGGTAAAAAAAAATAATTCAGCGAACATTTATTTGCTGAATTGTGTTTGAATTTCGAAACCAAAATCGTCGATTTTACGATTTTTAAAAATAATTCATGCATATACATAAATTATATAAATCCCGAAAAGTATAAACTTTTTTTTTGTTAAATAGACTTCTATTTTAATCGTAAAAAAAAATAAAAAAATAGAAAAAGGGATTGAATGAAAACTTTAAGGATTGCGAATAAGGATGTATAACCGAATCAAGTATATGAAGGCAACGTATGATGTACGTTTGTTTTTTAATCAAAGTAGACGAAGTATATAAAATTGTGATCGGAGTGATTTGCGATATGAAAAATTGGGATCAAAACGATGGCTCTGGTTATCATTGGCTACGAAAAGTCGATCTTCTTTCAGCCCCAAAAAAGTGTTACCATGGGTTTGGTCCCATGAGAAACGAATTTCCAGACGACATTAATTCCACGAACGATTATAAAAGCCTTTGATTCTGCCAGGGCTCGATCCCTTCGACAGTTGGGTATTTTCAGTGTCACTTGAGAATCCAGGCAGCGGCCAACCGGGATAATGAAATTGTTCGAACACCCTCAGGCTTTGAATGGTAAGTCAAGGATCAATGAGATCCAATCAAACAGCAACCGTATCAAACTTTCCGTCCAATCCCGGTGTTTTCGTAAAAAAAAAGAACGTTTCTCAGATGCACTTTTATCGGGTTGATAGGGAGTTTGATCAACTTGGTCAGACGAAAGAGGAAGCATGGAAAAGTTCAAGACCGTCAAGGTCGAACGGATAATGATGCTCAGTTTCACAATTGGCCTCAAGTGGAGTGTCCGTTCGTCGTCGTAATTTCGCTGGAATGTCAGATGTAGGTCAAGTGGCGTTCATACATTTTATAAATGTCCAATTTTTGTGATGTTATGGCCAATATCAATGACATCATCCCAATGTCAACAACATCAAGTCCAATGTAAAAAAATCACGTTTACTGTCAATAACATCATTCTAATATCAATTAAATCCTTTCAATATTAACATTATCCCATTGTCAACAAAAACGATTACGTTATAAAAAAAAAATTACATCCAAGTCAATAAAATCCTGTTCGATATGACCATAACCGACTATTATCAATAATACCATGGAGGTTTATTATTCCACCCGAAATCTTACGAATTAACGATAAAATCTTGAATCTTCAGCTGCCAGTTTGAAGTTCCAGCTGGACCTTCCAGTCGTTCAATGACTGGCTGAGCTGATGGATTTATCACTGTCGGTATGTCTGGGTGTCATTTTGAGCCAGAACCCGTCTTTAGGCTGGAGGTTGAAGCTAACAGCGTTATATTTCATGGGAGCTGATGTTTTCTCTCGTGGAGCCAGCACGCACTTCTTGATGACGTGGAAAAGAAGAACTTTGATCTCTAGTAGGGCGAATCGATTGGCGATGCACATTCTCGGGCCTTGTCCAAAAGGCGAATAAGCCAGCTGATGAGATGTCACTTTTTCCGTGCCGATGAATCTTTCTGGATCGAACGTTTCCGGGTTTGGATAGTACTTCGGATCTCTGTGTATCGAGTAGACGGGGTACCAGACGTTTTGGCCGGGTTGAATGACGAGTGGTTTTTGTCCTGGCAGAGCAGGCGGAAATTCGAATACTTTGGTGCAGACCCTTTCCATGAAAAGGCCAATGGGATAAAGCCTGAGGGTTTCATTGATGACGGCGTCGAGATAGGACATCCCATTGATGGTCTCGTAAGTCACTTCGCCTCCTGTCACCTTCAGTACTTCGTCGACTTCGTTGCGAAGTTTTTCTTGGACTTCCGGATTGGCGGCTATTTCATGAGCAGCGAAACACATGACGGTTGCTGTGGACTCGAATCCACCGAAGAAGAAGATGAACGCTTGGGCCGTCATATCTTGGATAGTGAGGGATTCAGCGGTTTTACCACTGGATTCCATCATCAACTGTATCATATCAGGTCTCGTGATTCCCTCCCGATTTCTCGTATCGATCGTTTCTTTGACGACGTTCTCGAAGAAACGTTCGGTTTTCGGCGCAAAAAATTTGAGATTCAACAGTTTCGCAATTTTCGGGAAATACCTAGCGAACAACAAGAGAGTACCTCGAGATCCGCTGAAGTTGGTGACGTCTTTACCCAACACGTAAAAATCGTTGTTCGGATTTCTGAGAGAATCGACGCTTATGCCGAAGGCGCAAGTGGCTATGACGTCATTGGTGTATCTGGTGACGAGATCCTTAACGTCGAAGAGGCTGGTTTTACCGTTGCAAACTTCGAGGACGTAGTCAGCAAAGGATTCGCCACAAGTGTCCATCAGCTTGTACATGCTCTTCATTTTGTTGCTGGTAAAGGCTGGACTCAAGAGATTCCTCATTTCCTTCCATCTCTCACCACGAAGACCAACGAGATTTTTACCGAAGAGGGGATTCAAATCCGGATCGAAGAAGGATCGATGATCCGTAAAATGATCGAAATTCTTTATCGCCACGGCCTTCATCAATTCTGGTGATCTTATCAGGATTACCGGATCGTTTATGTCGTAGAAACCAACGTACTCGGCTTCCTCGCTGAGTGTGTAAACATCGTTCATTACGTCAACGAAGTGACAACGCCTCAACAGCAGACGCAACGAGTTCGAGAGGTTCGTCGAGAATGACGGATGCAAAATGCCAAGTTTGTCCAATTTGTCGGTTCTCTTCCAAAACAGGTAGGCTATACCGATGATACCGAGGATCATCGACCCTATTAGGGTCGACCATTCCATCCTTGATTTTCTATGATTTTACCGATCGGTCAAAAATCAGCTGATCGTCTTTTGCGCAGTTCACTGTTTACACGAATCTTTCACGGTATCAGGGTCGATGCTGTATCGCAGAACGAACGATGCGTCGTGACTGGCGACGTCGAACGAGTGCCCGTTGCTATATGGCGAATCAGCGATGGTCAAGTAAACCACAGATACCTATATATACAAATATATAGGTACCTCACAGATATATTTAAAGACGTGTCTACGTGTGTTGGATATCTTCCTACTGACTCATTGATAAGATTCTACAACAGAATTGCGCTATGCTGTGCAGTTGTGTATTTTTACAGTTTCGATTGCGGCAGATTGGTAATCAGTTAGTTTAGGTTTTTTTTCGATTAGGCTTGAATCGGATGATTCATAAGCTGTTTTTATTTGGCTGGGACATGAATTACGGAGTTTCGATTGAGGCAGATTAGTTAATCCGTTTGTTTGGGTTTGGTTTGCCTCGAATAATTCGTAAGCCGAGTTTTGTTTGGCTGGGATATAAATAGAACGAATTCTAATTAGCATGAGCAAGGAAAGATGACTGTTATTCATACTTTTCCCGGTCACTGATTTCGACGAGAAAAAACCGGTTTGCTACGACGATTCAGAATTGTACGAAAGCGAGATCGTGAACGTGATTTTTTCAAGGTCGTTCCTTTTTCTTTCTGGCTGTTTGTGATTTCCAAACCGGTTTTGAATGTTTCGCTCGAAGCGAGAAGGAAGCAAAAAAAAAATGGACTGTTGTGTTTGGGTTTGGAAGAGAATGAATGCGTTGAAAAATAAATGAACGAATCGTACAATAGTTGTCTATTCATTGGTACATGTATCATTTTTTTTTAAGTGAATGCTTCTTATGCGACTAAGTAGCCGAGAGTTTGTTCGTTTTTTTTTAACTTTTCGAGGTCGTTGTGCCATTGACCTTGTCCTGAGATCTTTTGGTAAGGATTCTTGAAACGTCATCCCTTGCCTCTATTTGGACCCAAAATCCACCTTCGGCCGTCATCACGAAGCTGGTCTTGCTCAGTTCTAGGGGAACGCGAGTTTTCGGGCTCGGTTTTAAATTGCACTTTGACAAGAGATGGAAGAACATAATTTTGGTTTCGAGGAGAGCGAATCTATTGCCGATGCATATTCTGGGTCCAATGCCAAAAGGAAGAAAGGTCATTTGATCAACGTCGTTTTTCCTCGGTCCGATGAATCGCTCGGGATCGAAAGTGTCCGGATCTTTGAAGTACTTGGGATCTCTGGCGATTGAATAAACGGGTATCCAGACAACTTCGCCGGGTTGAAGGGTGACAGTTTTGGCGCCGGGAAAGGCTGGTGGTAAATCGTAGGGTTTGACGCAGAGTCTATCAAGAAAGAAGCCGATCGGGTAGCACCTGAGTGTCTCATTGATGAACGCGTCGAGATATTCCATTTTGTTGATGGCGTCGTAAGTCGGACGACCACCTGTTTCCTTCAGAACTTCTTCGATTTCCTCTTGAAGTTTCCTCTGCATAGGTGGATTGACAGCGATCAGATGAGCGAGAAAGCACATCAGAGTGGCCGTCGTGTCGAATCCACCGAGAAAGAAAACAAACGCTTGAGACGTCATTTCCAACATGGTCAAAGGTGTGGAACTTCCATCCGGTTTGTTAACTCGTGATTCCATCATCAATTGGATCATATCTGGCCTAACGATTCCTTCGCGTTTCCTCGTTTCCACTGTTTCTTTAACGATACCCTCGAAGAAAGCTTCTACTTTAGGATGGAAAATTCTCAAGTCGAAAAACTTGCTGATGCGTGGAAAATTGCGCAGTAAAAAGAATTTCTTGGACGTAGCGCCGTCGAAGTTGAGGACGTCTCTGCCGAGGACGTAGAATTCGTTGTTTGGGTTTCTCATGGAATCGACGGTGATGCCGAAAGCGCAAGTCGCCAAAACGTCGTTAGTGTACTTCATGAAAGCCTCTTTGGAGAAAACGACGTAGGGTTTATCGGTGGCCTCTTCGGTTAGATAATCGGTAAAATTCTCGGCGCAGTCATTCATCAGCTTGAACATCCCTTTCATTTTGCTGCTGGTGAAAGCCGGTGACAAAATGTTCCTCACTTCCTTCCACTTTTCGCCTCGGAGGGAGAAGAGATTGTTGCCGAAGAGACGATCTCTCGTTACGTCACCGATCGGTCGATGATCGACGAAGTGATCGAAGTTTTTTATCGTTACGTCTTTTATCAGCTCCAACGATCTTATGATTATTATCGGCTCGTCAAATTCGTAAAAACCAACGTATTTCGCGTTCTCGTCCAATCGGTAAATTTGGTCGATCAATTCTGCGAATGCCCGTCTTCTGAACAAAACTGGTGCCAAGTTGCCCAAAATTGGCAATGGTTTTTTATGCAACACATCCAACTCTTCGAACTTTTTAACCGATTTTTTCATGAGGAAACGACGAATCACGATGAATCCAATCAGGAAAGTCAAGCCTAAAGTCAACCACTCCATCCTGTTGGAATTTTGGATAACGGAAGTGATACAACGGTATCAAATGATTTCGCAACTTTGACGACTCTCCACTGAGACTAACCGAACGCTTTGAATCTCGTTGCATACTGCGAGACGATCGGACAGCACCCAGGATCATAATAGAACTCTTGATACTCATAAATCTCGCGTACTACGTACGAACGATGATTATGAAATATATGGATACACCCACACGTCCAATCGTGCAGATATGGAAACGTAGTGCAACGGAGAAGATTCATCGTTGCTCGCGTATCTCACGCGCCGATATTTGCAATGTAACGATACTACACTCGCGAGCAAAAGTATGGAATCATTTGCTTGGAATCACTTACTTGGAATTTATTCCGCGCGATCTTAAGTACTTAATATCTCGTTAAAAATAATAAAAATTGTACCATTTGAAAGATTAAACTGTTAACTTTAAATTGATACAAAATTCATTCAAATCACGTCATTATTTAAGATGTTTTTCCTGATTACGTGAAAAAGTAAGGAAAAAGATATGTTTCAATTAGGTCAATGAAGAACCGTTTTCGAGCAGTTATTAGAGCGAGGGGAGGGAACACAAAAAATTGAATGTTAATTTTAAGGCCAAATAAAATGTTATTGAAAATTTTTGTTGTTTTCTTCATTAATTATTCCACTCGTGAGCAAAAGTATGGAATCATTTACTTGAAATTTATTCCGCGCGATCTTAAGTACTTAATATCTCGTTAAAAATAATAAAAATGGTACCATTTGAAAGGTTAAACTGTTAACTTTAAATTGATACAAAATTCATTCAAATCACGTCGTTATTTAAGATGTTTTTCCTGATTACGTGAAAAAGTAAGGAAAAAGATATGTTTCAATTAGGTCAATGAAGAACCGTTTTCGAGCAGTTATTAGGGCGAGGGGAGGGAACACAAAAAATTGAATGTTAATTTTAAGGCCAAATAAAATGTTATTGAAAATTTTTGTTGTTTTCTTCATTCATTATTTTTCCATTATCCTTGTGTTTTCCTAACTCCTTTACACAATCCGGGATAGCTCCTTAAATACTGGAGTGATTTTTATGAATTTGGTACCAATTTAAAGTTAACAGTTTAATCTTTCAAATGGTACCATTTTTATTATTCTTAACTAGATATTAAGTACTCAAGATCGCGCGGAATCAATTTTAATAATTGATTCCATACTTTTGCTCGCGAGTGTAGATATTGTTACTGTGGAATCTCGACTTTCAACTGTTTGGTGAGACGCTAAAACGGCACGTGTGAAAAGTCGAATCGAGAAACGTAGATTGATTATATTCGCTGTTATTAAAGTAGGTGTCTAGTCTAGAAAGGAAAAAACGAGGAAAATTTTCAAAAATTTTTTTTTTCGCAGGTATGCTAGATATAACAATAAATTTTTATCCAGAACATCGGGAAAATCATATACAGTAAGAATTTATTTATTTATTTAGTCCAGCATTTTATAAAAAATTCGTAGAGGGCGCTAAAGTCGAGGCTGCAAAAAAATGTTCCAATGGCAGGCAGATAATCTCCGAAACTGGTCGATTAATTTTGATAAAACTTTGGACGATCCTTTATTAAGGTGTTTTGCACGGTAATTCACCATATTAACGAAAAAAAATTCACGATCAATTTTTCGTACTTCCATTTAACTCCGGATATTTCGAGAATCAAAAATTGTACATTTGATCAACTTAAATCAAGATTCAAATAAATAAATGGACCGAGGATGAATAATGAACGAATTCAATGGCTGTACAACGAGAAAACTCGAAATAGCGAATTCAAAAAAAAAAGGGTACTGAAAAAATGAAAGGTTTATCGTTGTACCCCATTGCGAATGGGCGTTTGCAAGTCCTTTTTAACGGTGGTATCTCGAGACTCGAGCTGTAGCCAAAATCCGCCCTTGGCGGTGAGGGCGAAGCTTCCTTTGTTGAATTCCAAGGGCACGAGGGTTTTAGGGCTGGGTTTCAAGTGGCACTTGTTAAGAAGGTGAAAGATAACGACTTTGGATTCGAGAAGGGCGAATCTATTACCGATGCAGCCTCTAGGGCCTTGTCCAAAGGGCAAATAGGTAAAGGGATCAATGCTGTTTTTTCTCTCATCCAGGAATCTTTCAGGATCGAATTTATCAGGATCAGGATAATATTTTGGATCGCGTTGAATGGAGAAAGCTGGAAACCAAACGGTTTCACCAGGATTTATAGTAACGGATTTTCCGCCTGGAAGGGCAGGTGGAAGGACGAAAGTTTTGACGCACAATCTGTCAAGAAAGGAAGCGCCGAGATATTTCCTGAGGGCTTCACTGATGACTGCGTCGAGATACTGCATTTCATTGATGGCGTCGTAAGTTGGCTCGCCGTTGCAATCTTCCATCACTGCGTCGATTTCATCTTGCAGTCTCTTTTGGATTTCCGGATTGACAGCGATTTCGTAAGCGGCGAAACACATGAAAGTCGATGAAGAATCGAAACCACCAAAGAAGAAGCTGAAGGCTTGAACAGTCATATCTTGGATGGTGAGCGATGGTCCTTCTTTGTTGTTCCTGGTTTCCATCATTAGCTGCATCATATCAGGTCTAGTGATACCGTCGCGATCCCTCGTTTCAATAGTTTCTCTAACGACCCCCTTAAAGAACTTCTCGGCAATGGAATCGATGAGTTTGAGCTTGAGGAGTTTCGAAAGCCTGGGAAAGCTCTTGAGGAAAAAGAACTTTACACCCAATACACCTTCCAGTCGGGTTGTTTTACGTCCGAGAACGTAAAATGGATTTTCCGGATGATTCATTGAATCAACGCTGATACCGAAAGCGCAAGTAGCTATAACGTCATTGGTGTATCTGGTGAAGGCGTCTTTGGTGTTCAAAACGTTTGGACCGTCGATCGAACGATCGGCCAAAAAAGTTGCGAAGTTTATCGCACAGTCAGACATCAGTTTGTACATTACTTTCATTTTGCTACTCGTGAATGCTGGACTCAAGAGATTACGGATTTCCTTCCATTTTTCACCCGAAAGAGCGAAGAGATTCGTACCGAACAGAGGGTCCTGAGAAACGTCGACGATTTTTCGGTGATCGATGAAATGATCGAAGTATTTAACGGAGATGTCTTTTATCAGCTCCGGCGAACGGATCAGTATCACCGGATCACTGAAATCCCAAAAACCAACGTAGGCAGCTTCACGATTCAGATTGTAAGCTTTGCCGATTACGTCGACCAGGGCGCATTGGCTCAGCATCACCGGTGCCATGTTACCGACTATTGGCATCGGCCGGATGTTCAGAATTCCCAATTTGTCGAATTTGTTCGGTTGGTAAACGTAATAATAAATAATCAATGCTCCAGCCACCAAGGTTAACAGTAACGTCCACCACTCCATTTTCTTTCGATTTGTTTGGGTTAATAATCTTTTTTTTAACCAGAAAACACTTATCGATTATTACGGCCTGATTGATCGGCCGATCAGTCCACTCCTTACGAAACGAATTGCCGGAGCAGTTACGAATGACTGGTCGATGGGCAAAGTACGCTCCACGATATAAGACTGCCTATCGATATCGATAAAGAAAAAAGCAACGTTCGAACGATTATTCGGGGGGTTTCCACTAAACCGATTCCATCGCATCCCAAAGCTTAGAGTTCATTGCCTCACGGTGCACATACACTTTGGGAGGAGTGGGCAAAGAGGGAAACTCAAAAAATCGAGAGGGGATTTCTCAAATACAAAAAACAAGGAAAGAAATAAAAACGGCGTTCAAATATTGATAATAAAATTGATAACTGTCCTTAGAGCCCAATTTAAAGTGATTCGAAATTAATACTAAGCGAATTTTAACGTAAGATTTAAGGTAATATTAAAGAAAGTTTAGAGGTGAATCGACAATCGAAAATTTTTTGGTTTATCGAATTTTGAATTCCTTCAATGGGATTCTAAAGCAATTTGATAGTAACTTTACAGATCTTTTAAAATAACCTCCAAGTGACTTCGAGGTAACTTCAAAGTAACTTTAATGCGTCTTTAAAGTAACTTTACAGTGACGTTAACTTCGAGGTAACTTTAAAGTAACTTAACTTAAATTTACTTAAAATTAGCTAACTTTAAAGTAACTTCGGTGCAACTTTAAAATTCGCTTCAAGTGATAGTAAAATATCAAGGACTGACCGAAGTGGTCTCTTTTTACTACGTGCCAATCTATTGGCGTTTCAAAAAGTGGAGAACATTTTTTTTTTGCCGTTTTCAAGGAAAAATGTTGAAGCTTGTTTTTAACGTTTTTTTATCTGCGTACGGTTTATCTGGATTACTCAAACGTTGCGTAACGAGTACACGTGCACTCACTTCTCGCTGGATACACGATAAAACTTGAATGTTCCGATGTGAATCTTTCGATACAAGCGTCCGATCGAATCTGCCTTGACGAAGATATCGATCGAGCTCCGAAATACGAATATCTCCATCCTGATTTTATTTGACGGGTGAAAAAAACAAATGTGATTCTGCTTCGGTTTCGTATATAATATTCAATATACAGGGTGGATCAATAACTATTAGCACTTTGGATATTTTCGAAACAATAGGGTTCGCAGAAATATTTGATTAAATGAAATTGCAGGATACCAAAGGAGAAATTCGATAGTGATAATAGTTTTTTTTTGGCAAATCGTGGTACTTCGGACATTTGAAGGTCGACGCCATTTTTTCAAATAAATCGATATACTTTTTTGTGTCATGCTAGAGGAGCTCAAAACGAGTTCAATGACCTGTAACATTAGGTCATTGAAGGTCATTGAAGGTCATTGGAGGCCAGTGAAGGTCATTGAAGGTCCACTAAAAAAAGGAGTTGACCTTCAAAAATCCGAAATACTTCCACCTGAAAAAAAACTATTATCGTACTTTCGTACTGTGCAATTTTATTTAACCAAATTTCATCAAATTCTGTGAACCTTATAGTTTTGATGATATCCAAGGTGATAATAGTTATTGACCCACCCCGTATAATACTTCAAATATAAGGAAGGCAAACCACTCGAGGTCGAAGTTTTTATCACCGTTGCCTAATATGTAATACGATGTCAAGAAACTTCTCCTTCCTATCGTGAAGATAATATTTTTTGAAGAAATTGCGCAAGTTGCTCGAAACTAGGCTGATGTGACCCCAAAATCAGCCTTTTAAGAAATAACGTTCAAGAAGTTCAATGACATTTTCCATGAATTGGATATTTTCAAAAAAGCGTTCATAAGTGGACTCGATTTCGTTTTGCTTTTGAATAAAAGGGTTGCATTTTTTTGTGGATGATCAATTATTTTTAGGGATAAATTATTTTTTAAGAATTAATTATTTTTAGAGATAAATTATTTTTTAATAATTAATTATTTTTAAGGATAAATTATTTTTTAAGAATTAATTATTTTTAGGGATTATTTATTGATACAATCGTGAAAAATCGATTGGACGATCACGATCCTCAATTGGGATTCGTCGATAACGTAACACTTGGAGACTCGATACGGTCCGATATTGTCCGATAAGGTAATCGAAAACCAATCTTATTTTTATTTATCTCTTATCTTTGCCCCGGATGCGACATGTGTTATCTTCGATTAGAAAAAAAATGGGATACAAGTCGTATCACTCGATCAGATAATTCAAGAATTTATTTTGTTCGATATTTTTTACAAATTTATTTTTAAACAAAAATATAATTATGCATTTATTTAATTTATTCAAAAATAAATTGCGAATGTATTTTTCATGAATGATACATATATGCTTAAACATATTTTTTAAATAAATCGATCAGAGAGTAAATTTGTTCAGAGAGTAAATTTAAATGATGTTATTAATGAAATTTTATCAATTAATGAAACAGTACGAATGTTAAATTAATTCAAAACATAAATACGCACGAGTGAATCAATTCAATTTCACAAATCTCAAATTGATTCCAAAAATATGCGTAAGAGTTAAAAAATATGTGAAATGTAAAATTATTTTCTTTTTCTTTTTCTTTTAAAATATCAAACTTTAAATTTATCCAATTTTTTTATTTTTTCAAATTAAACTTAAGGAATATATGTATCGAAATGTCTCTAAAATCTGCCACGAACTGTTGTCAAGATATTGTCAACAAGCATGCACGTAAAAAACCAAATATAAATAAAAACCGCAAAATTGGGTAAAAAAAACGCAAAAATTTATTCTCGAGAGTTTATTTGAAATAAAAATTATAGGGTAAAGAAGAGTATCATTTATTTTCAAAAGCGGGTTGTACGATCATACACAATATTAATACTATAAAATCGAGGTTCATTGATTGAACTCGATTCATGTCGCGAGGCCATTGGGTCTGCCGTTGACATTGGTGTTGTTTTTCTTCCTATTTTCAATTTGCATCCAGTATCCACCTTCACCAGCGAGTCCAAAGCTGCTTTTGCTGATGCGTATGGGAACATTGGTTTTGTAGCTTTTCCTTAAATTGCATTTAGCTAAAAGATAGAAGAATACAACTTTGGATTCGAGAAGAGCGAATCTGTATCCAATGCACATTCTCGGTCCTTGTCCAAATGGAAAATAGGTGAACGGATCGATTTCCTGTTTTCTTCCATCCATGAATCTCTCAGGATCAAATTTTTCCGGATCCGGATAATATTTGGAGTCCCTATGAATAGCAAAAACTGGAAACCAGACGGTGGTACCAGGTTGAATGAGAACAGGTTTTTTGCCCGGAGAAGGTGGTGGAAGTTCGAAGGCTTTGCCGCAGCGTCGATCAAGGAAAGGAGCGCCAGGATATTTCCTGAGTCCTTCATGAATAACGGCGTCCAAGTATTGCATAGCATTGATGGCATCATAGGTGACATCGCCTGATTGCAGAACTCCATCAATTTCGTCTTGGAGTCGAGTCTGGATGTCTTCATTGACGGCTAATTCATGAGCGAGGAAGCACATGAAAGCTGACGAAGAATCAAAACCGGCAAAGAAAAAGCCAAAAGCTTGAGCAGCCATATCTTGAACGGACAAGCAAGGTCCAGTAGTGTTGCCTCTGGTCTCCATCATCAGCTGAATCATATCAGGCCTGCTGGAACCTTCTCGATCTCTCTTTTCGATCGTTTCGCTCACTATGGACTCGAAGAACTTCGATGCTATTGGGTCGATCAGGGTGACTTTGAAAAATTTCGAAAGTTTGGGAAATCCGCTGAGCAGGAAGAATTTCAAGGTCAAAAGTCCTTCCATCTTCGTTGTTTTACGTCCGAGTACGTAAAAGTCATTTTTTGGATCCCTCATCGAATCGACGCAAATGCCAAAAGCGCAGGTTGCTATTACGTCATTGGTGAACCTCGTGAAGGCGTCTTTCACGTCCAGAACTAGTGGTTCTTTGGATGATTGCTCCGCGAAGTAATCGGCGAAATTTTTACCGCAATCGGCCATCAGTTTGAACATCCCCTTCATTTTACTACTGGTGAACGTTGGGGTCAATAGTGACCTAACCTCTTTCCACTTTTCTCCTCGAAGTGAAAAAAGATTTTTACCGAATAGAGGATCTTGCTTGACGTCCACGAAGCCACGATGGTCCACGAAGTGATCGAAGTATTTAACAGCGATGTCCTTGATCAAGGTCGGCGAACGGATAACTATTATTGGCTCGCTGAAGTCGTACAAACCGACGTAATCGGCGTCCTCGCTCAGCTTGTAAGCGTTGGTTATTACCTCGACAACTGGACACCTGCGGAACACCGCTGGTGCCATGTTGCCGAAAATCGGTTGTGGCTTTAAATGAAGAATTCCAAGGTCTTTGAATTTCCTGAATGTTCCGAACTTCAGGTAAATCAATCCGAGAAAACCGGCGAGAATCGTTAAAAATATCGTAAGTGGCTCCATTATCGTTTTATCGAATTTTTTGTTATTGGGATCGAATTACTGGACTTCCCGATGACACTCCGAGCGAAAAAATGAATCTTTGTTGCTTTTTACCATTCGGTGATGTGCTCCTGCACACCAGAGATATTCCGAATGACTGGTAGATTCGAAAAATGCCTAATCTGAAATACCCGACGACCCGTTCACAGCTGATAAGACGAAACGTTCGTTGAGCCGAGGGGAACCCCACAGTAGGACTGATACCGATTATCATGTAACAATGGTAGATGGAGAAAAATCGAGGCAATTCGAGAATGGTTATTTCCTAATATTTCTCTAATATCCACTAGGTTGATAGTTTTGAAATGGCTTTTTTTTCTTGCTGGAGAAAATGTCAGCAAGAAAAAAAAGAAGAGAGAGAAAAGAAAGATATTTGAATGGATCATGCCTGGTCGAAAAGCAATGACTTACAGATCAGCTGATGAGGTGTTACTTTTGGATCAGCTGTTCAAATGGGAGGTTTGGATCAGCTGATCAGGTTGGACTTTTGGATCAGCTTATAAAATGGAACTTTTGGATCAGCTGATCAGGTCGGACTTTTGGATCAGCTGATCAGGTCGGACTTTTGGATCAGCTTATAAAATGGGACTTTTGGATCAGTTGATCAAATGGGACTTTTGGATCAGCTGATCAGGTTGGACTTTCGGATCATCTTATAAAATGGGACTTTTGGATCAGCTGATTAAATGGCACTTTTGGATCAGCTGATCCGGTTTGACTTTTGGATCAGCTGATTAAATGAAACTTCTGGATCAGCTGATTAAACGAAACTTTTGGATCAGCTGATTAAATGGGACTTTCAGATGGGGTCATCAGAACAGAGGTTTGAATATTCCCAAGCAAAGTCTTTCAAACTGATGCTGGATAAAAAAACGAATTCCTTGATTATTTCACTTATTAGAAAATTCTCTGTGAAAATTCAGAAATCAAGATTCTAGTCCAGGTGTATATAACTATAATTTCAATGTTTGCCATTCTCCCTAATTTCCACAAAAATTGAGCATTTCTGTCCTTAAAGGCACGCTAGGAATAAATAAACTGGCAATCTCTTCAGCCACGTTGTCATCAACATCCAAACGTTTCCTTCAGCGTTTCAGGATGCAATAACCTCGAGATTACGAAGAGCAAAGTACACGAAGAAACAGCAAAAGAAAAGCTGATATTTCAGGAGGTTTCTCGTGCCTAGGTATTGATGTCCATCAACCCCAATATGGGTAGCTTAGATAGCAGTTAATCAACATCATTCCCACTATTTAAAATCTCGAGGTTATTGCATCTAGAAGTGAAAACAATCATCGCTTTCACCACCAGAATCCAACTTCCTTCAGGGGGAAGTAGAATCCTGGCAATCTCAAGAATCTCATCGAATGTCTTCGAGTCTTCAAAGAGTCTTTGTCTCAATCTCGACAACTGAAAATCCGGGTGACCAAAAATTACGCAGCCAATTTTGATTCTGGCACGGATGAATATCCGTGTTCGTTGTCGAACATATAACGCCGAGAGAAAAATCCGGCAATACTCTTTGCCTGGAGGAACGTTCTACCACCGTTTGGAAAGATTTTCTTGGCAAAGGGATTGTTATTTTCCGTAACAATGCGGCACTCGAAGGCGCGCAATAAGTCATTTGATCCTTTGAGAATTGAGAAGGTTTATGGTGGCGTTTTCTCTCTCTCTCTCCCTCTCCCTGTCTCTCTTCCCTTTTCTCACTCCTGGGAACATTGATGAATAAAGTGAAAGGAATCGCGAGGGGTAGAAATAACGATGAACCGCGATATGAATACTTCTTCGGTCCATCAAGAAATTCAAATGTTTGTGCCTCCGTCGAAAACTAATAAGGGAGCAAAAAAAGAAAAGATAAAAAATAAAAAATAAAGAAAAAGAAAAAACGAGGATACACTTTTGGTGTACCATTGGAAAGGATCCATTCGAGAAGATATTCATTAGCCATTCGAACAACCAAATAAAATATTTCTCTTGGGAACGAAGTCTGGAATGATGGTCGTATCATCGAACTTGGAGCGAAATATCTGCATACCTATTTCAACGTGCAATTTTCTTAATAAGGAACCCCCGACGAATGCTTTCGTTCCATCTTCTCCTTCTCTTTCTTTGATGTGAATTTCGGAGCTGGTTTTGTCTAGCTCGAAACATTTCCTCTTTCCTCTGGTTAAATGTCGACCCTGGGTACAACCAAGACTCGTTCCTTTCCTATCCCAATTCGTATATTATGCTTAAGGTGGAAACTCGAAAGTGTCATTCGTGAGAGGACGTTCCACGGTTGTTCTTTCAACCTGATTCACTTCTTCGTGAATCAAATCGAAATTTCGAATTCTCCAAGTTTTGTTGGGCGAGGAATATTTGGGGTTTTTCGAGTGGGGGTAGAAACGAGATTTAAGGGGATGAGATGATGGGAAAATTGAAAAAAAACGATGGAGGCGCGATGGAATTTTAATCTAAGACCAGCGTGTGCTGTAGCACATTAAAAGACTTTTCTTTTTTCGAATTTAGTTTTTCAATTAGTAATGAAGAAATGATGTCGAAGTTTGGAGGGTTTTTTTCTTTTTTCTGTATAGATTCTAGAATCAATTTTGCATTTTACGAAAAGAACGAAAAATGACCATCAAATGGTCTATAACGAACACGTTTTTTTTTTAGCTGTGCGAATTCGATCTTGGATCTCATCAGCATGGGTCCACTTTGGTTCGAGTTTCTTTTCAATTTAATAATTTATTTTTAATCGAGGAAAGTGGGTGAAACGATTAATCACCGAGTAATCGTGTTATTTAAATATCTTTTCCCAATGTTGAAATTTGTTTTACAATTTTGAAATCGTTTACTCCAATTTTCAAAATTTCTTTCCAATAAATTTTTTTCCAATTTGAAGTGTTTAATTATAATAATTCCCGATCGAATAATATTTAATAATTTAACGTTTAATTATTTTTTAATTTTTACTGTATTTTTTTCAAAACTTTTGCACGAATTCGAATTTCTTTTTCAGAACCCAAACAAATCCAAGCAAACTTTTTCACTAATTCACATTTCTATTTCGGAACCAAAACAAACCCAAACAAACATTTTCACGAATTCACATTTCTTTATCGGAACTAAAACAAACCGAAGCAAACTTTTTCACGAATTCGGATTTCTCTTTCGGAACCCAAACAAACCCAAACGTACATTTTTACGAATTGGGATTTTAAAAATTTCTTTTTACGTCCACTTCGAATACCCAATCGTTTGGAAGTCGGGACGACCCGATTGATTTTTTTAGACTACGTATCGGGGGTCCAGGTGAACCATCGAGGTTACCACGTTTCTTCAGTCCACCGGGAAGTTTTCCCATCGAGGATGGTGACTTTTAGGGTAATCTTTAAAAAGTCGAAACGACGTAAAACTGGTCGTGGGAAAAGCCAGTAAAGATGAATGCTGAAGGAAGGTTGAGAGCTCGGGGGGGGGGGGGGAAATATGGGTAAATCAAGAATTCGTCGTAGAAATTTGCATAACAAAACGCGCAATTAATAAAGTTTCGTGATGCAACCATAGCGGTGCGGTGGAACGGAAAGTAGGAAAGGGAAGTCCGGGGAGGGGGGCAAAGAAAGTAGGAGAGTTTACGGACAAAAGATCGTTTCGTCTTTTCGCCGCGTTTCGACTTCTCGAACTTCTCAATTCCTCCGGGTTTAGTCGAAAGTCCGGGCCAATCTCGCTCAAATTAAGTTAACAACCGTCATATTTGTTGCGTCTCAACGCAAGGGAGAAAAGGGGCTGGGGGAGGCTGTTACACTCCGATACAGTGAGAACCGTGAACACGATTGAGATGAGCCTGACGAGTTTAAATTGACAGCGAGATCGCAGTCGGAAAGTTTTTGTTTTTCTGATAAACTTTGGTATCGGTTTTCCGGTTGAGTGTTTGGGTTGACACTGAGTGTAATAATTAGATATGCGTCATTCAAATTCATTAAATTTTTTTTAAAAATTATTTTTATTGGTTAGATAGATCGTTAATAATAATATTATTATTTATATATTATTAATAACGTGAGAGAGATTTTTTATTATTATTATTATTATTATTATTGAAATTTTCAAACAATCCTCGTATAGTAATTTTATTATTATTAGTTAAATTAATTTCAACTCCATCCACTGAATTACATTGAACTTTGATTCAATTAAATTGTGATTGCAATTACAATATTAATTTAATTACGAATATTATAATTTAATTGAGTTATTTTGGTTTAACTTAATTTAGTTATGATTAAATTGAAATTCAATTAGATTTGAACTCTGAACTTTGAATAATAATAATAATAAAATCTCTCTCACGTTATTAATAGAATATTATTAATAACGTGAGAGAGATTTTATTATTATTATTATTATAGAACTTTTCAAACAATCCTCGTATAGTCATTTTATTATTATTAATTAAATTAATTTCAACTCCATCCCCTGAATTACATTGAACTTTGATTCAATTAAATTGTAATTGCAATTACAACATTAATTCAATTACGAATATTGTAATTTAATTTAGTTATTTTGGTTTAACTTTATTTCGTTATGATTAAATTGAAATTCAATTAGATTTGAACTCTGTCAAGTAATGAAATAGTTGATTTATTAAATCGTTGGGTCGAAAGGTAATTTACTTTTAGTGTTAAACGAGAAGAATATTTTATCAGGGTTTAAAGGATATTCCGATGGATTTGGAAGGACTACCCTTAATGTCCTGAATATTAAGGGATTTTAATGTCATCCAGGGAATTAAAGCGAGGTTCTTGGTATCTCTCGAAATGAGCTTTGAATCCATCAAAATGACGTTTAAATTTTCGAAACATTAATTAACTAAAAATATTAGTTAACTAATAACAACTAAATTAACTTGAAATCTGAATGAACTAATAATAACTCAATTAACTTACAAACTTAATTAACCAATAATAACTCAATTAACTAAAAATCTGAATGAACTAATAATAACTTAATTAACATCAAATCTGAATGAACTAAAAATAACTTAATTAACTTACAAACTTAATTAACCAATAATAACTCAATTAACTAAAAATCTTAATTAACTAATAATAACTCAATTAACTTGAAAAAAGTGAGCTTAAACATTTTTTTAATACAAATTCAAAACAACTCAATTGTGGCAATCGATTTAAAAAAATTCCATTTTTCAACTGGTAAACCCGAAATTTTGTGGTCGTTGAAAAAAGCACGAAAATTGTTTAATATTGTTGGAGGCAATAGGAGACATTATTGGATTCGGGGAAACGACGAAAAGCCACCCTGTGCAAATTAGCACGCGTTACTTATCAAACGAAAGTGGTTGGGAGGGCCAAGTTGAGCCTGGAGATTAAACGAGTTGAGGCAATATTGGGGCAAGTGTATCAGTTGCACTTTAGGAAGCCTCGGGAAGAGCATTCGAAACCGCGGGTAGTAAAAGTCGTACGAGCATTAGCTACCATTGGCCATGATCCTAAGAGCAAATAGGACTCCCCCCTTCCCCCAGTCCATGCCACTTCCTCCATTCCACTTACCGAAGAATTCCTCACTCCGTCTGTTTAATATTTCAGACTGTCGAGACGACTAACTTCTCGCGTACTTAGAACCTCGAAAACGCGTGTTCTTGAGTCAATACATTGCCAGACGCAACGCCATTGAAACTCTCTTGAGGTTGATGCGAGCTAACCTTGAATCCTTTCGCACTTCCGGTAGAGGATGCTCGAAGACTTTTTTTCGTTTCCATATATTTGGGGGCTCAAATTGGATTCAGATTTCACGTAAAAACAGCAAAATAGCGACTTGTTGGCATGTAGAAAAGAACGGTTTTTAAAAATCTTTTTATTTGTAAAAATGAGAAAAAATGTAATTGGAGAAAGTATACGAAAGGAAAATTATTATCTTCGAGAAAATTGCGAATTCCAAAGAGATTAGTTGTGAATTTTTTTATTTGTTTTGGTTGGATGCAAATGTCGGAAAATTGTAAAAAAGAACGCGTTGATTGGATGCCTAATCGTCTGGAGAATCGTCTCGTTTCTGGGGAAAAATGTTGAAAATATATTGTAGAAAGGTTTTTCGCATTTTCCCAGTCTAATTTTGTACTTACGGCAAAAACTTGGGAATATTTGTAATCAGCGGTAAATTTCTGATCAAATACACTTTTTTAATACTTTAAAAACAGAAAAAAATATTTTTCGACTTTCCCGGCCACTTTTCCGGAATCTCAAAAATCACGATATTTCAAAAGGTCGTAGGGTGAGCTTCTTCTATGCGATAGAGATTCATTTGATGAGTTTGGAAAAGATTTTTGCCTGACTTAAATAATGGCGTTGGATTCAGATCGATATCTCTCATAGTTTCTCCGGAAAGTTCACTCGAAAAATCGCAAAAAAAGAGGCAAAGGGGTATGTATGGAAAAATTGGCAAAAACCGATGGTCCAACTTTGAAATTCTGCCAAAAATCGAAAAAT
>JAPYZJ010001400.1:0-30535 GCA_030522765.1 Ophioninae sp. B BG-2022a | reverse complement strand
AGAAATTCGATTTTTCGTCCGGATAGAAAAATTATTGGATGCCTAATACTTTTGGCCAAGGCTGTATATATAGATATATATGTGTAAATGCATATCAATTTGATCTCCGCTACGTTGCCCCTGCGACGCAACCCAACACGATTTTCGTAGCTCCGTTTCGAGCGAGAACGAAACTCGTTACGTGACGGAGCTATTGTTGCCACCCACGTCGTGAATTCCCGAAGCAAAAAAAACGAGACAAAAAAGAATACTACGAAACATTTCTTCGTCGCACTTCAAACGCACTCGTCATCGATGTGGGCACGTGAAAAAAATCACGAAATATAAAGAAGGGGTAATCAGTCCTCTCGAATCGATGAATTCACGAATTCGATACGGATATAGGGATTTTTTCGGGATTTATGGGCTGGTATCCAAACAAACCCAAATAAACCTGAAAAAAAAACAAAAATACCCGAAAGTACTCAAAAGTATCCAAAAGTAGCCAAAAGGTTAAAAAAGTTTTAAAAAGTACCCAAAAGTCAAAAAAATACCCTAAACTGGCCAAAAGTAGCCAAAACTATCCAAAAGTATAAAAAAGTACCCAAAAGTCCAAAAAATACCCTAAACTGTCCAAAAGTAGCCAAAACTATACAAAAGTATAAAAAACTACCCGAAAGTCCCAAAAATACCCTAAACTGTCCAAAAGTAGCCAAAACTATCCAAAAGCATAAAAAAGTACCCAAAAGTCCCAAAAATACCCTAAACTGTCTAAAAGTACCCAAAACTCCCAAAAATACCCTAAACTGTCCAAAAGTACCCAAAAGTAACCAATTTGATGTACAGTTTGGTTACTTTTCAGTATTTCTTCATTGTCTGTAAAAAAAAAGGGTGTTTTTCTAGGGAATGATTTTTACAACCAGTGTACCCGACGGTGACCCGAAATCGCGAAAAAAATGATGATGAACCCCTAACTTGATTGAACTTCCATAATAACCGCCATTTTGCTTTTCGTTCCAACCTAATCCGTAAATTACGGAAAAATGAGGTTTCTTTCGAGTACCATCTCGTTTACGAAAATACCTAAGTGCGTCTATGCGTGTAAGAGAGATTGCACTTACACATTTGTGGGATTCTCGGAGGATCTTCCGAGAATCGCGGAAGAGAGAAGTGCATGGAAAAATAACGAAAAGAGATTGCGATCACCCGCATATACATACACATCTATATATATATATAAATATATATATATATGATGCTGAAGAAACGAAGGGGTGGGAGATGGCTGAAAGAGAAGAGAAGCAGTCGTAAATTTCGTCGCCGGAATCCAAAAAAACCACCCCGAAGCGAACGAACGAGAAACGAGGGGCGAGCAAGTGTGTGATAAGGAAGTAAATAAATATGTGGAAAAAGTACCCGTGGGAGAGATGTTAAACGGTGTGTATTCGCGGTAGGAAAAGAAGACGCGAGCGCACAAAGTGCTTATTTTCTCCTTATTTCTCGTGTCTCTGTCTCTACCCCTAACCCCCCCACCCTTCCGAGCATCGAGCCTCTCTTTTTTCGTTAAATAATCGTGGCTAAAAGCCCAACGGCTACACACGCGACGCAGTTGTAAATTTCGTATAATACCACTCGTGCAGCAATAAATACAATCCCTCTTCTAACGTTATACACGCTTTATGATTTACGGCGATGCCCTTGTCATATTTCACCGGGATAGGTACATTGGGAATCTCAAACTCAAAAAAATATTCTACGTATAAATTCCGTTTAATTAAATATTCGCTACCGGGTAACGCAGATTATCAGCCACGAACTGTAGGACTTCCTAATCCCTGAAATGAATCGAAATCGAAACTGAAGTGAAAAAAAAATTCAAAAAGGAAGCGCGGGACGATTTTTGGATTTTTAGGAAAATAATTAAAATTGATTTTCTCATCGTTGCGACAAAAGTTCGATTATGAATTTTTTGTTTTTTTTTTTTATCCATCGAGACGTGGAATGCAAAATTGAAAATTACGTGGAATACAAAATTAAAAAGGAAAAAGCTCAGACGAATATAATAATATGATGACGATGATGATGATGATGATATAATTTATTATGCTCTAGTCTTGGACTTTCGGGCAAAAAAAAGAGGCAACAAAAATAACGTAGAAACTTAAACATAACTTAAAATTAATATAAACAAAGAGTGTCATAATAATTATAATGACAAATAATAATAATAATAAATTTATTCTACTTGACAGCAGTCCGTAGAATATTCATAGGAACCGGCTAAAGCCGAGAATTGTGAAAGCAGTGTGAACATAATAATAATAATAAATAATAATATTATTAAAAATAACAATTATAATAATCATAATAATAATAATCATAGTAGAAATAATAAAATTTATATGTAAGTGTAGAGAGGGTAGGATTTAAAGAAACGCCACGTGCCACATGTTCATGCGTCGTGTTGGCTGGTACCCTCGAAACGATCGTCGGCGCTTGCGCCCCTTATCTTCTTTGCTACCGTTGGAGCTAATGTCTACCGTACATCAGGCTCGTCCATAAGTCTCAAAGTTTCCCCGAGGCGCCGACCCTCGACTTTTTAGCCTGTATCTTCCAAGGGTTACATGGGATCGTCTCGTTTACGTTCTTTAGCTTTTTCACGATGACGTACACGATAAAAACGTACGATTACGAAACACTCGTCAAAGGGCTCTCGAAAGGCTCGGTCCTCGAGGACGGAGAAACTCCGCGGGAATTCTAGGCTTCGAAGGCCTTATCGAGACTAATTTCAAACTTAACGTACTCGCGGGTAAGAGCCGCAGCAGCCAAGGATTAAAAAGGAAATGCAAGTATGAGAAAGCCGTATATTTCGAACTTATAAAACAACTTATCTACCAGCCTAAACATCAGAAAGATAACGACTTAGACGAGCTCCAGAAACCATACTTTTTTCCATTTCATTCGGATAAAAAACATTCCAGTCTCTATGAAAGCCCTTATCAAGACCAACATCTCCGCATGTGCATGAAATTTTAAGGCGTTAGGATCCCCACTTGCAGCCCAAAAAAAGGTATTTTTCATGAATTTTTTCAATTTTTCATGAATTTTTTCAAAGAAAACTACACAACTTTTTTAATCGATCAATACACCAGCTTAAAGAACACATCTTGAAGAACTTTCAGTAATTTTTGTATTGAAAAATATTAAATTGTTACCAAATCGAATATTACAAAATCGAACGATTAAAGACTACATTTTTATTTATTAAACGAGCCTGCAAAATTTCAAGATCGGTTCATTAGTGTTCGAGCAATCTTGGTCACTGACTTCAGAAATGCCATTTTGAGAAAAACGCGTTTAAAGTTTCGGATTCTTCGGAACGGACACAACGGATTCTTCTCTTTCAACTCTCATGTGCACGAAATTAAGGCGTTACGAAATTAAGGCGTTAGGATCCCCACTTGCAGCGCAAAAAAAGGCCTTTTTCATGAATTTTTTCAAAGAAAACTACACAACTTTTTTAATCGATCAATATACCATCTTAAAGAACACATCTTGAAGAACTTTCAATAATTTTTGTATTGAAAAATATTAAACTGTTACCAAATCGAATATTACAAAATCGAACGATTAAAGACTACATTTTTATTTATTAAACGAGCCTGCAAAATTTCAAGAAGATCGGTTCATTAGTGTTCGAGTAATCTTGGTCACTGACTTCAGAAATGCCATTTTGAGAAAAAAGCGTTTAAAGTATCGGATTCTTCAGAACGGACACAACGGATTCTTCTCTTTCAACGCTCATATCTCAGTCAATTTCGTTCGGATCGACTTGAATTTTTACGACATCTTCTTCGATACTTAAACTTAAAAAAAATGCGATTAAAAATGACCCCTGTCATGGCCACGTCCCAGTCATTACCTTCTCGTTTTATCCCGTAATAGAGTCCTTCCAGCATTCATTCTTTCTGGAAAACGTAACCTTATTGAAAAACTCATAAAACGAGAGCAGCGGGACCAAGCTTAACTCACCTTCTCGTCGTTTCGAAAAAAAAAGAAAAGATGAGTTGAAAACGCCCCGTGAAAACTGCGTGAGACCAAACAAGACCACACACGGAAAGTAGCCTACCATTATACCTAGTTTCTCGATTCGACGTCCCGGCACGCTCCGTTATATTTCACACCCCCCGACGAGAATCGAAAAGCACTCGAGCCCCTGAACGAAAACATTATCGAAAATATATCCTGGAACGACTGTACGAGTGTTCATTGGAGGATCCTTCGAGATCTCTGTGGGGGACTAACCGGAGGATCGAGGCGTGTTTTGCCGGCTGAAAGATCGTTGATTCAACGACAACGAGGCAAAGTATAAACAGGGACATTGTTGAGCTTTGACAAAACCCCCGGAATCTTCATAGGTTACAAGAAAGGAACGCGTGATTTCGAGTGCCAGTTTAATGGTCATCGGAATTGGCGTTTCTACGACACGTATGTATATAGGTTAACCCAAACGTGTGTGGTCGTTACTCTCTTTCGATACACATTCTTCCTGTACGTTTCTCTTTGGAAATACCTTTTGTTGTTCACCACTGGACTTCTTCGGGGGGGTTCCAAATCTGGAAAGCCTGAGAAAGAACCAAGAACAGGGGTGGATTTCCCAATAGGCCAAGTAGGCACGGGCCTAGGATGGCAAAATTGAGGGGGCGACAAAACTTGGTGGGTCTTTTTTTGTAATCGCGCCTTTCGCCTCTCGCTTCTTCGCACAAGCGATATTCCGTAAAAATTATCATAACACAAGCGACCCTGATGAGTAGGTACACAATCACAAAAAGAAATAACGATTTATTCGTAAGCAAATCGTCATTTGTTTATGAATAAATAACGATTTGTTTGGACTTGTTTGGGTTCATAAGCAAATCGTCATTTATTTATGAGTAAATGACGATTTGTTCGGGTTTGTTTGGGTTCATAAGCAAATCGTCATTTATTTATGAAAAAATAACGATTTGTTTGGTCTTGTTTGGGTTGGTTTGGGTTTGTTTAGGTTCATACGCAAATTGTCATTTATTTATGAGTCAATGACGATTTGTTCGGGTTTGTTTGGGTTTGTTTGGGTTCATAAGTAAATCGTCATTTATTTCTGAAAAAATAACGATTCGTTTGGTCTTGTTTGGGTTTGTTTGGGTTCATGAGCAAATCGTCATCTATTTCTGAATAAATGACGATGCACCAAGTGTAACCAATGAATAGACAGGGTGATTGGAAATTCGATCCGTTCCTTCTAAGCCGTATAAACGCGAACCTCATTAGCAGTAAATCACCTGATGTACTCCACGAATTGACTCAAGTTCGCGGTTACAATTTTTCTCATCGGTTGAAAATTCTTTTCATCCGGGAAACGACAACCGTACAGCAAAACCGAAGAAAGTTGGAATCGAAGTGTATCCCAATTGGACTATCGATTGAAACGGAGCGTCATATTTATTATTCAATTTATTTGCCGAGAAAGGTATACCCACGAAACAATCAAAACCTCATTGGCCTTTTCGATATATCTATGGAAAGCAATAACGGTGGAACTACGATGGCAATCGAAAACAGATATGAACCCTACGCTTAATCTACTCATTGGTCATTGGTGATGGCAAAATTCACTAATTTCAGTGTTTCACAAGCAAACATGAATCCTCGTAATTTGACCGTGTTGATCCATCCGTCAGAGTCTAAACTTAAGGTAACAGTATACTAATGCTCGGATGGTTAAGAGTTGTTGAAGTTGAAGAATTTATTATTTATTTAAAGATCAACTTTAATGACAGTTACCAGAATTATAATCAAGCTCGTAAATTCTAGTTTTCAGAACGCATACATTAAACCCCGGACGGTTTAATATTTTTAATTATTTATGTTTAAATGTTGAATAATAGCAAATTGTACCAGTTTTCGGACAGCAATTATTTTTATGTCGCTGTGTTGGAACACTTTCGTGTCCCAATTTTTGGACATTTTATTATTATTATTTATTAAATATTATGATGAATTATTATTATTATTATTATTATTTATTATTATTTATTCATTGTTATTTGTTTATTATTATTTATTCATTATTATTTATTTATTATTACTCATTATTTATTAATTTCGTTACTTTTCATAAATATTGCTAATACATCGAAACATTCCAACAAATGTCCGATCAGTAAACCTCCACTTAGCATTGATACCATAACCTTCCATCTTCCTAATCACCCTCCCAATAAATCTCCAAATCTCCCAACCCTATTTTTCTCACTTTGCCTCCCCGAACCCCTTCTTCTTCATAATTCTATTCCAGCGCGTCCAACCCTACTTTTCGTTTAGGACTAGGAATACTTCTTTCCTAGTTCTAAGAAAAAAAACTAAATTAAGTATAGTTCTCTTCATTACCGTCAATCGATAAGACCATCAATCTCTTTTAGCAATAAAAACCAGCACTTCCGGAAAAGACGTTTCCTGACAAATACAAGATGGAACAATACTTTTATTTTCCTACGTTTGAATCCCAACCCAGCCTGATCCTGATGTTCGCATCAGTCCGATGTTTATCTCTCTTTTTTTCCCCACGTAAACCCCGAAGATTCAGCGAAGAGGACACTCTGGAAGAAATGCAACGCGTTTCGTGTAAGCTCGACGACCCCCGGTGTTCCGGCACAGATCTCGCACCATTACTCAGTACGGGCTCCACCCGCAGTGAGGTGACTCCCCCCCCCCCTTCCCCCACTTCCCCTCTTTCCATCTGACTCTCTTTTTCCCCTGCGTACAAACCTTGCTCGTGCTTACATATACGGGTTATAGGTGGTTGCTGAACTCCATTTGTAGAACAAGGACAAGATAGGAAGATTGAGAGGAAGGGAGTACCTGGAGTGGCTGTATAACGGCCGCCCATCGTGCGTGGGATACCGCGTAAAAATGAGTTGTGTCAACGTGTTCCAGCGGAGTCTCGGTTAGAGAGAGAGAGAGAGAGAAAAAAAAAGAGAGGGAAAGGAAGCGAGAGAGTGAAGAGGAGAAAAGACCCCCCGCGTGTTCGGGTCTCCAGGTGGCCGAGGAAGCTTGTTTTATAACGCTTAGACTCGGATGTTCCGTTCTCTCGACTCGTCTCGTCGTCCGGGTACAAACGGATATATCCAAACGAACGCGGGTGCGCTAAGGGAATACAGGAGTCTGCGAACAAAAATTGCAACCGAGAAACGAACGGTGTATGTATATATGACGTTGCAGAAGTCTAGCCTAGTTCGGACTAGGCTAGTAATTTAGTAAAGTAGAGAGTAATTTAGTGGCTAAATGGCTGCGAACCACAAAAAATTAGAAGTTTAGTGAATGATTTAGTCGAGTCAATCCATTCTACTCTATTATCGGGCGAGTAGCTCCCCCCACCACGCGTCCGTGTTTACTGGTTCACCGGGTAAACAAGTACGAACCTGTTGATTTTGTCTAGTTCACTAGTGCCGGCAAAAATGTCGTTCCGCTGGAACGAAGAGACAAATTTGTTGCAGGCTTTTCGTCTTGCAAAACACCACTCACTAGTGTAGAGTAGACGTAGAGTAGAAGCCACTAAATTACTCGCTACTTTATTAAAGTACTAGCCTAGTCCGAACTAGGCTTTAGTCTGACCTGAGAGCATGACGAACATCGACATAACCTCACAAATTTTAGAAATCCGTTTTCTAGGTGTCGATTAAGTTTACGGTGGGAAATCGAACATCAGTCTTTGTAGAATTCGTAGAGACGGAAATAAATGCTTGAATTTTACGATAAAAATGTTTCGTCGTTGAGCAATTGGGATTTTACAATTTCGACTATCTCAGACTCGTGTGTTACGTGATACGTCTTCGACATGTCTAAAGATATCAAGGTATGGAAATGATGTACTGGAATTGTAGTTTCGAAGTGATAAGGAACAAGCTCTTGCGTCACTGATAAAAAAAGGTGCGTACAAGCAAAGATTTTGCAATTAAAGCTCGTAAGGTAAAATCGAAAGATTTTTATTTCCGGCGTGATTGTGTCACTCTCTCTCTCTCTCTCTCTCTCTCTCTCTCTCTCTCTCTCTCTCTCTCTCTCTCTCTCTCTCTCTCTCTCTCTCTCTCTCTCTCTCTCTTTCTCTTTCCGTAGAACAAAAGAACAACCAATGGGCAAAGATGTACGGAGCGTGCGCAAGGCACGTGCGAACGGAAATGGCGGGGCCTTGAAAAGTAGAAACGGGAGGCAGCCATTTGATCATTTGATGGGATTGCCCGGTACGCTCTCCGCGGATCACGCGTACAAAGAGAATGCAGCAATACCAGCGATGAGGAGAAAGAGAGTCAGCGAAAGAGGAAAGGCTGACGGTGGAACGATCGTTGCAACGACTGTGTCTTCTCCAGCGCGGATCTGCCGAGAGATGAAGAGAGAACGAAAGAGAGAGAGAGAGAGAAACGGAGCCGTCATGATCACGCCCGGCGTTGCGCCCTGTGGTTACTTCAATTAGATGGGATCGTGCTCTATCGCTGCTCACTTGGTTTCTCTTCCCCTTCTCTTCTCAATATCTCCGACGAAAGAAGCCGACAGTCCTTTCGCGTTCTCCGCATCCTTCCTCTTTGCTTCCTCGCTTTGGCCTTGTCGCACGGTCTCGTGTGAACTGCGAAACCAAAAATTTACTTTCCTTCCTTTTATTAGGTCTAGTAAAAACAAATCCATTATTCTATGGAATCGACCAATCACAAAACTCTCGCAAAAACAGAACGAAGTTACGAAAACATAACCAAAAATTTCGCTTGAAAAATTGCGTCGAGAAGAAGTAACGCGAGCATTTATTACGATCGTCTAATCGCGATCCCTGAGACCACGTGATATATTCACACGGAATAAGTAGCGCCACGTGTGAGCGAAAGTTAGAACTGCAAAATGTACACAAAACAAGATTCACTTTGAGGATATTTTTCGCGAGTCCGGTTGATAAAATCATTCTGACAAGTTCTTTTCCAAACTCATTGAATTTCGGTCAACAGAAAAGTTATAACGGTTATCCACGATTCAACCGACCGAAACGAACACCATTTATTTATCTCCGAAGAATAAAGCGTTTCAGAGATTTAGCATCTGCAATTCAGCTGTCTCTCTCACACTCATGGCCGCTCGGTCGGTGTGACGCTTACCGTAGATACGTTCGACCGGTCACCCCCTCCTCCATCGATCTAAGCCAATAATTCGCGTGCATATAAAATATATATAACATAATACCTCTGAAAGACCGCAGCACCACCCTCAACTTTAGAAAATTTGGGGACCAGTCGCGACGCCAAGTTCGGACTTCTGCGTGGCTCAAAACAGACGAGCAACATCTTTAAACTCGTTGTGGATTTATTAAGATTTTTTTTTTTGGCGCTCGCGCTTGATACTTCGTTAGGCTATTATTCATTTTTATCAAGCGGGGGTAGCAATATAAGCGTTAATCTGGTACGGTCTGGACAGAACGACGGAGCTGCACGTGCCCTCGATATCTTGAGTGTTCTAGGGCCTGGCACGAATCTCCTTCGAAACTTTTAAAAACCGATAAACCAACGTGTGCCATGCCGAAAATAAAGCAACACGTGCCACGGGGTACCAGCAGCTGTTCATGCTTATTTTTTTCTCAATATTTTGTTTTAAACGAAAGATCGATCCGAAGTTCCCGAGTTGGCGCACTCACCGATTCCGAAGGTCAAAACATCGCGCCACTGCGAATCGCGTTGAAGCGAAATCCACCGAAAATTGACGGTATACGTGTACACGCATAAAATAAATAAAACGGGGCGTTATATGCTCAGCGGGGATGCACGGATAGCAGTTTCCAAATTCGTGGAATCCCGTCGTGAGGGTTTCCTACTTTAGCGCTCCGGTGGTTATACATTACTGGACGGAAAGAGAAACAACCCGTTGTACTCGAAAACTATAAAAATGACGATACAAATAAATCTGAACTGCTATTTTATCTGCTAAAACTTACCTGAGGATCCGCTGTAAATTCATCGCGAAAGATATTTTATGATATACATTTTCACAGTCTTATTCAATCACTTTTCCTCCAAAAACGGAGAATTTTATTTCGAACGTTGCCAAAATACCTACGTAGCTGCGAATCCTTGTATATTATGATTTGGATTTGCGTTGAAAAAAAATACACGATCACTGAGGCCGTTAAATTTTTCGGAAACTGACAGAATAATTCTTTACCGTTCAGGAATCGAACTTGCCTCGCCATCTAGCTCCAGCCCGGTAAAGCTCGAAGCCCTACACGGGCGTGCGGGACAAAAAATATCTCTCATTCGGAACACCTGGAAAGAATAAATGCCGGTAAGATAGCGCAGCAGCCGGAATAGTTTTCCAATGTTCTTACCTGGTCGGTTATTTAACTATACCCTAAACCGTACAAGTAAAAAGTACGGTAAAATTACCGGCAAAACGTTCAGCCCCACGCATGCGCACTAAACTTCACGAAGCGACTCCTCCGCGCGTAACAACGAAAGCGACATCAGTAACGATTTTTTGAGGTTACTCGGACACAACGCCGCATCGCTTATCGTACCACGAAGAAGTCGATAAGAACGGAACAATAAAAAAAAAAGACGCACTATGTCGAAGAGGAACTCCGTTGAAGATTATAGAAAAGGTTTCGTTAAGCCCTATTGTAACTACTGCTACTCGTTGACGGTGAAACAAACTGTGTGATTTTTTTCTCGCGAGTTGCCACCTTGAACGTTTGTTCCGTTACTCAATTTTACCCCAGTGTGTTTACCGCCGTCGATTATAAGCGCTCAACACACCGTTGAAAACAACAAACTAATTTTCATTGTTTCGCGGTTACATCGAACATTTATCAGTGTCCGAAATAATTGCGGTGACGTCATTTGCGACAAATCCATTTCGAGTCTTGTATCTTGTCGCTCGTTCACAAAATTATCAAATCAGTCTTTGTTCGTTGAAAAATCGATTAACCGCAGATCATGGTTCGAAAAACGCAAATTAGATGGTTTTTTTGTGCAGTAAACGTTCAAAGTGTTCGGATTCGATGTCCACGTCAAAACGATTCAGGTCGATGAGAATATGAACATTTTTCAAGTCGATACATTCACGGAAGCAAAAATATGTTTTTCTTATATTTAAACGGCTACTTTCAATTGCATTCCTTTTGATTGGTTTCGATACCGCGAGCATGCAGCTTGAAAGTTTTCCGGTTATTAAGTCAGCCTTGTTTAACTTGATCTGAACTTTGCCAGTGTTTGACGTTGTCAGGGTCAAGTGCCTACAGAGCGGAGGATGGAAGGGACGACGACAGAGGAAGGGAACGATCGCCGCTGAGAAACGAGGAAAAACGTGATGCTACCGGTTATTCGCAAACAGACTCCAAGAAACAGAAGCTAGCCTTTGGATTTGGAAAAAAGCCGGCTTCGCAGGATTCCAAAAAAGGCATACAAATCAAATTGGGCTCAGCATCGGTCAGTCTCTAGTTCGCACTTTTGTCACTAGGAGGAGGAAGTTGAGAGTGCCGCAAAATATCGACGAAAAAGCTTTGTTTCGTTTGTTCACAGAAGCCGAACGCAAAGCCAGCTGCGTCTCTTCAAAAGCCCACGGTAGCTTCGGTATTCAACGCGGATGACGACGACGACGAACCTGAAGAAATGCCTGCAGAAGCACGGATGAGAATGCGAAATATCGGACGCGAGACACCCACGTCCGCAGGGCCAAATTCCTTCGGCAAAACGAAGCAAGGATTCTGCGATTCTAAAAAAATATTTGAAAAGACTCTGAAGAAAGCTATGGAGGAGGCTAACAAATGATTCGACCGGACGATCCGTCTGATGAGCGTTGTTAATTCTGTACATTAATTTAACATAAAAAAAATATAAGGTTATCATAGAAAATAATTCGTACTAATAGAAATTGAAGCGCGCTTCTTTCAAGAAATTTCTGCGACGCGAGTTTTGTGGAGCGCCGGTGCTACAATGTCGGCTCGAAGCATGCTTTTTCTCGTTTCCAATGTCGTCGTTCGCACAATGTACCGCGAAAAGAAATAAATATACGCGGACGGTATTCGATATGGACCGTGACATGGTTTTAAGATACATTTTTTTTCGAAAGTATCATAGAGCACAAGGAAATAGTCATCTTGTTTTCCATAGCTGAAACGCGAGTTCCTCTATTTTAATCCGCCGTCTTGAATAAAACAAAATATTATACACCAAAATTACGTACGAATGAAACGGAACAAAGAGTAACAAATTCGACCGTACGATTAAATTTGAATTTTTAGATACAGGGAAGACAAATAGTAAAAGAACGCAACATCAATTAAATATTTGGTTTTTCCAAACTCATTTCTGTTTTTTTTTTATTTACTTTATGTAGCCAAAGTTACACATGATCGGTTCACTTCCTGTTCTGCTGACCTTGACGCATGTCCTGAAAATAAATTTGAAAAATATAAATATTAAATACTGAATTTTAATGAATGAGTATAAAAATGTTCATGACAAACTGTTTTCCTCATGATTACCAATTATCTACCCCTTTCTTCCAACTTTTAACTAATTTTCCGATTTTATGGAGAATTTTTTTTTCCTATTATTCCGTGTCTACCAGCTTGTAATGATTGAAATCACTATATTACCCTTGGGAAATTGCGAGCGGGTGGCGTCCTGATGCGGCGATCAGCCTTGGACCTGTTGCGAACAACTTTGGAGTGAATTGCGCAGGACACGCAATAGTGAAGCTTGGCGTAAAGTTTGGGCAGCTGATACGCTTCGTACACACTGGCGTCGTTGATGTCACGAACAGCGGCGGCTTCCACTATGTTACGAATGACAAACTTCTTGATGGCCTTATCCTTGGGTACGCAGCGTGCGCAATTGGTGCATCGAACAGGATTCACGTGACCACGGCCGTGCTTGGCGCGTCCTCCATTCCTACGTTTACACGTCTGAAAGACAATTTTTTAAGAATTTTAGGCGTGAAATTGTTAACGATTTAGCCACAGATGAATTTTTGAGGTTATGTCACGCGTCTTTGCGCGAGCTCAACGTGGCGAAAACAGAGCACCACAAAGCGAGTAAAAATATTTTCACGGAACACGAATATAAAAGAATCATGGAGTATAATATCGAACAATTGTTTTTTCGCTGAAATACGAGGGTTTGCGTGACTATTGTTGATACACAGATCACATGGCCGCGCGAGTGAAAACTCCATGATACCTAGCACCTTTTTTTTGTGACTGGATAAAATTAACCTTATGGGTTTTGCACCGCGGATAAAAGATATCGCATGGCAGGATCCTTGAACGCAATTTGACTTTGTTAATCGAATAACATCGGTGTAATAGCGAAGGAAATGTTATTAACTCGCTTACCATCTCGTTGCGACAGCCAGTAGCGGCCAGTGGAAAGAAAGCGGAAGAGACTCTTGGCAGTCATATAGCGAAGGAGAATCGCCTAGTCAAACGAATAAAACCGCGAAACTTCCGGGGCTACGATCGTTCAGTATTTATTTTTTCAGCAAAGTTTCATTGCCTCATTGCATGATTATGACAAATTAATTCTAAATACATCCGCATATATAATAATACCAGCTATTATTCGCCGTAATTATACTTCTCCTTTTTCCAGTCCAAATCAAGAACGTTTGAGAATGGCGCCAACTTTAAAGCATTCGACGGGTATAGCGAATTCGGAAGTGCGATCGTTGCACTGTCTTTGATGCTCTTATTGAAACTCTCACGAGGGTTATTGACCATCTCGATGATGGAGATCTGAAGAGTAAGAATTGCTAATTTTATTTTTCGATTGGAAAAATAGTGATTTTCCCGTTTTCCATTGTGCGTCTGCCGGAAACCGTGCTGACAGCATGGCTGCGCTCCTTTGATCACTTTTGCCACATCGCATATACATAGTTGCGCGTATAATAAAATTCGCGTCGATGCTGCAACATCTAATGCAATATGCGTTGTACACACTATCGTGAGAGTGTCCCGAGTGTGACGGAGTGAGCCTATTTATTGCGTGTGAATGCCAACAATTAAAGATAACAATATGGGCACGCAAGAAACTTCGACGGTACTTAACAAAAAGCATGTCAACGGGAGTAACGACAATATCGAGGAGTACGGTCCAAACTTGAAAATCCTGCCGACGAACGATCAAGTCAAAGAGCTACAAACAATTTTACGCGACAAGTGAGTCATAACAAATCGTGATCGCAACAAAGCACTCGTGGTTGATTTCACCGCTCGTCACATGGCCGCAAAACCCGGCGGCAAAAAAAACCATAAATTCATCGACTTCTTCATGATTTCTCGAAATAACGCAAACTCCGATATTTTCTTGCAGGAATACGACCCGCAGCGATTTTAAATTTTACGCAGATCGCTTGGTATGTACGGAAAAACTAATATAACCTCGTTTCAATTTTGATCGAATGTTGCGCCAATATTTTACTAGAAACGATAAAATTTTGGTTTCGCAGATCAGACTTGTCATAGAGGAAAGCCTGAATCAATTGCCATTCTTCAAATGCGACGTTACGACCCCGACCAGTGCCAAATATCATGGCCTCAAGTATCAGAAAGGGAACTGTGGAGTATCCATTGTGCGCAGCGGAGAGGCCATGGAACAGGTAAAAATGTTTAATCTTACAAATCTAAATAATATAAATCTTACAGAACTAAAATCCATCAAATTTTTCGCAGGGCCTGAGGGATTGTTGTCGTAGTATAAGGATCGGTAAGATACTAGTGGAAAGCGACGCGGACACTCATGAAGCTAAAGTTGTCTACGCTAAATTCCCGGATGACATCAGTGACAGAAAAGTCTTATTAATGTACCCCATAATGAGTTAGTACCGTACTTCACACTTCCACACATATATCACCATATTCCTATCATATTTCATCAAACGTTTCACAGTCATATTGGGATGGGTTTTTCAGCATCACAGTAGCTACGAAATCCTCTGGTAGCATCAGAGACAAATTATATACAATTTCGCCGAGTTCAAGTCCCATTTTTTTCAAAGATATCCATAAACAATAAATTATGCGAACAATGTAATTGTTCTTGCATGACCATTCTGTATACCGCTGTACAAGCGGTAACAAAAGTTGTTACAACCTATTCTTGAAGCTTTTACAAAACGATTGCTCTAACGTAAAGTTGAAACGTTCATTTTTTTGGGTACAAACTTGAATAGATAATCCATGTACCGCTCAATCGCCCAGCCCGGATCCCTGTACGCCTTTTAATCGATGATAACTTCGCAATGTACAAAAACATTGTTATAAAGTAATAACTAAAATATTGATCCCAAAATGTACATGGTAGACAGTATCAATAGTACTTTAATAGAATCATTCCCTAAAAACAAACTCCAGTTCTGATAACCTAGCTACGACTAGAATAGGAGTGCACACGATTCATAGATAATATAGCGCACTTGCCGCTTAACCAGTAATTGTACATCCATTTGAATGTAGGTACGGGAAATACCGTGATAAAAGCCATAACAGTACTCAAGGAACATCACGTGCTGGAAGATAATATCATACTATCAAATTTATTCTGTACGCCACCAGCTGCTAAAACGCTAGTCACTGCCTTTCCTAAGGTACGATAATTAATGACAAAAAAAGAAACATAAAAATCCTCTCTGCTGCACCGGATAAAATGTATGTTGTACTTTTCAGATGAAATTCTTGACATCGGAGATCCACAGTATAGCGCCCAATCATTTTGGACAAAAATACTTTGGTACGGATTGAATGCCTTAACTAACTATCGGAAACAAGTACCTTTAGACATAGCATAAAAAGAAACCGGATAAGAATCATGAAAAAAACAAACTATTGAAGACAGCTCTTTTCCAACGGGTACATCAAAAATTCACAAGCGGTATACAACGGTGCAATTTTTTATACTTGAATTTTCATTCATTCGTTTATTGCAGAATTCAAGAAGTTCTTGATTCTGTATCAATGGTGAAGGTGCCATGTTGAGTATTATATTTTAAACGTGAATTATTCGTATGTGACGTAAGTTTAGCCGTACCGGTCTAGCCAACGTAGGATCATGGAGCTGCGCTGCGACGCAAAGTAAACCTGTATATGAATAAGGTGTCGCGTGACTGGACGGACGAAAGTTTAGCTGCTTCGATAGTTTGAATTTTTCTACTATTAATTATAAGACTGCGTATATCTATATTAACATTTGACGAGTCATCATTATACACCAGATGCGTCAAAGTAGGAACAATTTCTTTAAATGATTTCGTTAAACGTTGTCCGCTTGGACGAGAGATACGGAACGCGAGGGCGATTTTGGTGGGATATTTTGTTAGCGTTTATGGACTTTCAAGTGATAAAATACGTCTGCATATATGGCACAATGATCAATTAATACGACGGTGCATTTTTTTTTTTCGTGCAAAGTACTTCTCCCACCACAATACGGATTCACATCGCTGTACTTAAAACTAAATTGAATCTCCGGATATTGTAGCGTTAAGCGTAACTATACCGAATGACAGAAAAGGAAGCAATTGTTCAGCGTATCCGGATCGTGTCATTGATGCATAATACGATTATAACTCCGGTGAAAAAAAGTTAAAGATTATGCTTCACCATTTACATTCTGACGGATCGAAGAGACAACCGGAATAATTTTCGTCATTGTGCCGTTAAACAATTATTCACCAAACACAGCCTTAGAATTTATAAATTTTTAGATTATACACGGGGGAGAGCTGTGAGGTTGGTCAATGAAGGGAATAATGCATAATATTCAATCATAATTTATACATACCGATAAAACACGAATAACGAAGCTGTTCTTTTTTTTTACATATATCGTTCAAGAAATTGCGTTGTTACGTTTAACCATTGCCTGAGCGATTTTCGTATACATGAAAAGCTGGACGAACTAGAAGCGTTCAATTTTTCGCCGATTTACATCAAGGCCCGCGAAATTTCATCCATTTTATACGTAATTGGGACGTCTGAAAATATACGTCGTCATACATTTGTTTTTTTTTTTTAAGTCAACGTTGACGCGCGACCGAACGCATTGATTATACAAATAACGCATATATGTCGAACGTTACCACGTTGGAAACAACGTAATTTTGGAATAAAAGCCGCATACACGAAATAATTTATGTTTATTTTTTTAACTATCATAGTTCATCGTTATCCTACTGATAAGTAACGCAACAAGCATAACAATAAAATGTCATATAATTATTTTCAGGCTGTTCGTATCACAGCGTAGTGATAGTGGATTCGCAAAGTGGAGGATATTGAAAAAAAAAAAGAAAAACGTGTCCCTCTTTGTGAATTAGTCGTGGGAAATCGAAAAAATGAAATAATGAAATCCTTGATTCCGGGGAAAGAATGATCAACGAATGTGCATGTTGGTTGTGTGTGGATGTCGTGCAATTTCTCACCGGGAAAGTTGATTAAAATACGTCGCGGTAAGAAACCGCCGATCAACTAGGTCACAGTGTTGAGTGAATGCATGTACGTATCTAATAACAAAGCAGGCCGTGAGTGCTATTTTCACCCGTGAAGATCGCTGAACTTTCTGGAATCCTACCAATAAACGATGAAGAAATGAATTATAAATTAATTTTATACGAACAAACGAATATCGCAGTTTTAATAAAATCTCAACAAATTTTGATCAACAGTATATGATTTATTTTGGAATATAAGCTTCAAGATAATTTCATTCAGGCATGTTTTTTTTAAATGGTTATTCGTAGCGTTAATCTTTCGCTTATTTATACAGTTCGATAGGCGTGCAGCGCAAAAATTAACATTTCTCGTAACTCGAAACACAATCTGTCGTTTATACAAAATATTGAAAATCAATGTCACGAATAACGTGCCGAAGAAAATTCATATTTATATTTTTCGGTTTCTCTGACCGCAACGTAGATAAAAAAAAATGATTTTTTAATTTATTCCGTTTCACGAATGTCGAACGCAAATTCGTTTTTCGGGAAACAAAGAATTGGTTTTCGAGAAAAAGAGAAACATTCATTTTTGGCGCACGAATTTTTAAAACAGTCATACGTCGTACAGCTTTTGACCAATTTTCATGACAATAATAATGATGCGTGATGTATATATAAATATCTAAAAAACGCTAAGCTTATTTTGCAAATATGAGTAGTCGGAAGAACCCGCCACGATTATTCAATAATCGCGGCCGAGGAAAACGTACGTACTCGTTTAATTTTGTTCTCTTTTCCCCTTCTACCTACGGATTTCTGCCTTTTATTCGACGAAAGTTCCAATTCTCAATAAAAACTCGCACACTTATTGTACAACGACGGGAATTAAAAAAAAGAATAATCAACTCGTTCTTACATGAGTACCGTCGTGAACGTGGAGACCGTAAAAATATGAAACAGAAGGTTCAACGTTGCTCGATTATTTGTTTTTCGCTCTTCTCGTTGATACGTTGTTTCAATCTCGATAAGGTCTATGAGTGATCGCTTTTCAACCGCTTTGAGCATGGAAATGTCGCGAAAATAGCGACTCGAAGGATTCAACTTAGTTTTCTTAAGCGTATTAGAAAAAGTTGAGGATTAATGTCAACGAGGAAATAAGCAGTCATTCGCGCCGCTCGAAAATACTATCATCGTAATTGAAATCATGATCGCGGCTAGACTGCACGATGAGCAATATATATATATTTATATATATATATTTTTATATATGTATATATGTTTGTTCGTGTGTATAATCTCTGAAAGCTCATTATCGGACTTTTCGACATCCGCTAGCCCCGACATCACGGGACATCGCCATTTTTCCAATGATACAACAATCCTTTACGCATGACTTTACGAACCGATCGATTCGAGTCCAAAATGTGAACATGGATTATGCGATTGACAGAGAGAAAATGTGTCGAATGAAAAAACGGGAGTACCGTGAATTCGTGATAAATCAAGAAATGTTCAACGCAATAATCGACTGAACATACTTTCTGAATGTTTGATGAGGGAAAGTTCTGTATCGATATAAGTTTGATATCGAAAGTTCAGTATCGATAAATATTTCATTACAAAACAAGATGAGGTCTTAATTATAAAGGCGCCCTTTTTCGTGTCTTTCTATCACTCGTCGTTCCGATACAGTGTGATAAAATTATCATGGCAGTATCCGTTTATCCCCAAACTGCGCAATCCAAAGGAAAATAAGAGCCTCCGAAAAAAAACTTGCTCGTGGAAGATTACGAGAATAACCTTTGCAAAAATCTTCGATCGTGTTTAGTTCAACTCCCTCGTTTACTCTTCTTGCTCTTGATCGTCTGATTTCTCTTCGTTTCTGTTCGCGCTCTCGTCCAATGTTTCGGAATCCAATTCGTCTCCGGTGTCTCTCGTTACAGTCTCGGATTCTATGACTTTTGGCTTGTCCTCATCTTGGTCTACGGTTGTTGCGGTAGGGTTCTCTTCTAACTCCCTTGAATCAACACGTTCACCGTTTCGAATGACTCGCAATTAATTAAATTCATTTAGAGTAAACAATCTCCAATAGTGGGAAAGAGAAATTGCAGCGACGATAAACGCTACTCGTCACAATACAAAAAGTGTAGACATTTCTGCATAAATTTACACTACTTTCTATTCCGTCAGATTTTTTCACTTACCCCTCTGAATGAACAGCGCTCGTATCTTTGTCCATGGATACCTTCGACAAAGATAGCTTCGATTACAATGATATCTAGATTAAATGAATTCTTTTCTCTAAAGCTTCAACCGTGTATACCTCTCGACTAGACGCATTCCCATTCTGTTGTATACTGACGCTCTGAGAAGAATTCTTCCGACTGACTTCGCTCGAAGCCAATTTGAGAAACTTGTCCAATTCGTCAATTTCGTTCGCTAAATCAAAGTCCTCGTAATCCTGCCAAAAGATAATCGATAATTGATTATATCGATGTTACGATATAATATTGATTGTTTATTTGGTATCAACTATGAAGGATCGTTCTTGAACAAATTTTTGAACACATTTGAAACAATTGCGGAACGGGCGGATCAACTTTTACTAAATATACGTTGAAATATAAAATTACTAAAATAATAAACAAAAATTACTCCGCAATAATCTTCGTCGTTGTATATCTGCGGCGGTAGAGGATGCTTGCTGTTTTTAGCAGTACTGTTACTTTGCATGAATTCCTTTTCATCCTCTTTTCCTGGTTCTGTTATGTCGATTATTTCGTATTCTACGTTTTTACTGTCCAGAATCATCAATACTCGTTGCTGTCTCTTCTTCACCTGCGAACAATCGATCACACGTTTTCATGTCTCGGGCGACGTCTCGATTGGAAGTATGATTCATAAAGGCGAAAGTTTTCTGAAATCACGATGTATATCAGGCGTCGCGTTTCCATGTGGTGTATCGAAAAGTTGAGAAAAACGGGGTGGGTGTACGAACGGAACTCTCATACGTGACCATTGTTGGTACAATGAATAAAAAAAATATGATTTCATCGAGTCGTTCGAAGCAGCGGCTTTAAAATAGATCGTCACGACATCGTTGTCATTGACTTTGAGCTCGTGTGTTTTATATCAGCGTAATAATTGACGATGGAAAGTTACTCAAACAGTAATTCGATACGATCTCGATGGCGCGCGTATGGATCACGAAATGTCATAAGCGGAGTGCGTACGGCTGATTCAAGGGTTTTGGCACTGCCCAAGGCCATCCGGGGAAACAAAGTGTGCGCACCTACATACGTCCCTATTGTGCGTTGAAAAGAAAAAAAAAACTTCGAAAAGAATAAAAGTTTGTACTTGGCACTCACTTCTTTGTTACCGCTGATACCAGATATGTAGATCTTCACGGGCATGATTATCGTTTGTTTCAACGAAACTTTTTACTGTCAATCACCCGACGCACCGTTCCGCGAACTGTGTGTTGCTTATTTTTACGCACACGCGTACACATGGGACGCGCTTTGCAACGCGACGCTCGGTGGTTCAATTGTTAGACGATGGTACGAAGCAACAAATAATTTAGCTGCCAGTCAAGACCGTGTCTGGTTATGAACTGACGGCGATTAGCGTAAGGCTAGGCTCTAAAAGCCCCGCGAAGAACCTCCGGGGGTGGCGCAACTCACAGTATTTTCACTGTGCAAAATGTCCGGAGTTTTTAGTTTCCTACTCCGCCACTCGTAGCGCTAGCTAGGAGAACCTTGATGCCCGCGCCCATTTAAATATTTTTTGTCTTTTCAATTATTTAATTATTTAAGGAGTTGAAGGGGCGGCGTTAATTTCGTTAGCTTCAGGAAGTCGTTTTTGATAATCAGCCGTGCATTTGGATACACCTTATTGCAAAGCATGTCTTCCTGTCGTCAATGCACAACTTCACTCTCTACCGATTGAACACCTTTGGGAGTCAATCCGCCGCTAAGTTCGGGGGTTTCCCACGTGCGACCGCGACCACGGTCACCCAAATTTGACGCGTAATAAAATGTTGGGTCCCATCCTAAATAGCCGTCACCTCTGTCTGGCACAAAGTAACAATTTTTTTTTTTTTCGTAAAGCTTCGAACCGGTACACAAGAGGAATATCCAAGCAAATCATACACTGCAAAGGCCACTCCTTCGATTTAACCAAACAGAGCTTATCCTTATCGGCGGCGGTGATCAGGGTAAATTACATTACGTCAACATTCATTTTTCATTGCTCTATATTGTAATTCCTCGATTATTGTAATTGTCTTATATCGAAATTCGACACGAAAATGCCGCACACCACAGAATTTCTGTGATATATTTCACGTTACATAACCTTGATGTTATTCCTCTGACTTTCACGTTTATTGTAGAATCGTTCGTATTCGTTATCACAGTTACGCCATTATTGCTTATTATCTCTTTTCCAATCGAATTTGTAATCCACTGATCATCCGTACGAATTGCACAGATTTGTCATTTGCCGTTTTCAAAATGGGTAGAACCTGGAGGGAACGTCGACGCAGAAAGAAAAATGCTTCGAAAAACTTACTCGCGGATGAAACCGATGTTATTAAGGATATGCAAGATTGGATGTTGTCGTTAGATTGGTTTCCTACCAGCGAATTGACTCCCTATAGTTTTCCAGCGACAGGCAGAGGCCTCATGTGTCTTCACGATATAGAGGCCAATGATATCCTTGTAAAAATACCAACAAAACTGTTAATAACAACTGCCTTGGCCGAAGACAGCCATATTAGCAAAATTTTCCAAAATGAAAATACTTACGAGGCCCAGTGTATTCTGGCTATATACTTAGCTTACGAAAAACACTTGGGGCCATATTCTCGATGGAAATCTTATATGGATTCTCTGCCGAGCTCTTATACCACCCCTGACTTTTGTTCTGTGCGAGAGAAACAACGTTTATTTACTTTTTCAAGAGATCTACAGATCCAACGGAACAAAGTAGAAAACAATTACAGATCTGTCGCAGAGTCTATGAATAGGTTGAGGACATTGAATCGTGATTCGTGTCCTCATTGCGGCGAGTCTCTACGCGCGATACTCACGTTTGAAGCATTCAAATGGGCTTATTACACAGTGAATACCCGAGCCGTCTACATTGACGATCCAAAAACTTTGAACAAGTGCTTCAGAATCAAAGGTGCCAACAATATGGCTTTGGCGCCGTTTTTAGATCTGTTTAATCACAGCTTTGACGCGGCGGTTCAAGTTGCTTTAGTTTTCGATGATAAGGAACGGGAGTTTTATCAGCTCAAAACGTTGAAACCATTTTCCAGAGGAACCCAAGTTTTTATTAACTATGGCCCTCACGACAACAGTAAATTATTAATGGAATATGGATTTTTCATTCCTAATAATCCTTTGGATCAAGTTATTTTTCAATTACACCATGTTGAACGATTCACATCTATCCCGCGATTGTCACGCGAATTCATCGCGTCTAACGCTTTTCACGAAAATATGGGCTTTACGTCAGAAGGATTGACTTATAACGCGAACATTGTACTCTTCGTTCTAAGCACTCGCTGTACCGTAGACGAGTGGAAAATCAAAGTCTACAATGCAACGTTTTCAAGCGAAGATCAGCTGAGAATAAATTCACTCGGTATGAAAGTTTTGGATTCTAGAATGGCGGAGCTAGTTGAAGAATTGAATGTTACGGAGGAGGTTGTTGCAGGTTCGGAGGGCTTTAAAGTGGCTAAGGGACTTATTAAAGAGTATATTAGTTTGTTAAAAAGATCACTGACGCAATTGAGTGCTAATAGCGTTAAAACATAATAATAGGTGTAAGTCGATGACCCTGTTTGTTTTTACACTATGTAACGAAATAATTATTAAGCAAATAGAGGATATAAGAAATTGAAGATTGTCTACCTTTTTTTATACAAAGCTTGATTTAGTGATGTAATTCTGATTTAATAAAAAATGTATGTTCAATGGCAAAGTGAAATGGTTTTTATTTGCAGTATTGCAGTGGAAACGTAATCGACCGGGCCCAAACAAAAAAATGCGTTCCTCAAACAATACCAGTGGTGACACCGACCAAAGTTCCACTGGTGGTCGACGGAGTTACGGGTGGGAAACCTGGCCAACAAAAACGTAATTGCTTCCATCCTGGAGTATCCAGTTTGAGCAGAGACAACACCCTTGTCGATAGTCAACCGGTGAACAGTAGACAAATGATCACCGCAATGCTCAGTTACATATGGCCCAAGGTTTGCGCAGTACTTATCTTTATAGATGATTACTTTACTATTGATTGTTAAAATAATTACATTAAATTCAAGGACGAACCGGAAATACGAAAACGCGTTAAAATAGCTGTTGGGTTGCTGATCGGCGCAAAAGTTTTGAACGTAGGGGTACCCATTGTATTCAAACATGCGGTCGACACACTCAATGCATTTTCGACAGAAGCCGGAGCTAATGCAATCCTCGGTGTGGGAACAGCTCCGGAAACTGTAACTACGTACGCGACGGCGATACTTCTTGGATGTAAGGACAACAATTATTTAGTTTAGTTAAATCCTAAATTTGACGGAAAGGAATTTTGGTCATTTTTATTTTCTGAGAGTCACAAAGTCACATTCTGAAAAATTCCATCAATTCCTGTTTGCACAGTGCAAAGTAGTCACTTTATCAAATTCCAGTACTCATTTAACCCCTTATCGTAAGATACAACGACGACGATCAGTATTTTCTTTCGGATGAATTTTCAAGGACTGAAATCAGTCCTGTTTATATTCTCATTGGGCGATTTAACTAGAGAAATGGATATAACTTTCAAAAATTGAGTTTTCAGATGGATTGGCACGCGCTGGATCAGTAGGATTGAATGAATTAAGAAACGCCGTGTTTGCAAAAGTTGCACAGCACTCTATACGTAAAATAGCGAAGAACGTATTTCTCCACTTACACAATCTCGACCTGGCCTTTCATCTTGGAAGGCAGACCGGGGCTCTTTCTAAGGTGAGGTAATGTTACAATTAAAAGAATAATAAAACATACAATTTTTTTATACTACGTAAAAATCAAAATATTCTTTGTTTGACGAAACGCAGACGATAGATCGAGGAAGTCGAGGCATCAATTTTGTACTCTCCGCGATGGTGTTCAACATCGTGCCGCTCTTCTTTGAGCTCGGCCTAGTCTGCACGATTCTAGGTTTAAAATGCGGCCCCGAATACGCTGGTGTTGCATTGGGCTGCGTTGGTTTTTACACCATATTCACACTTCTGGTGACGCAATGGAGAACGAAATTTAGAGTGTACATGAATCAAGCTGAAAACGAAGCTGGCAACAAAGCCATCGATTCGTTGATCAATTATGAAACAGTGAAGGTTCGTTAAATAGTATCGTCATATTTAAAAATCTTAATTCAAGTTTACCAAAAATATACTCAACGGAAAGCAGACAAAAAGACATTAAAGATAAACTTTTGAAAAATCGTATACTTTGTGATACATTTTTATAAGCTCTTTTTCCAAATGAATTCTGGAACGTAAAAACTTTGAATATGATTGAAAGGACAGTACATCCAGTAATATTAACAGCGGACCGATTATTCTTTTTTCAGTATTTCAACAATGAGAAATTCGAGGCCGAACGATACGACCAATCGTTGAAAAAATACGAGATCGCCTCGCTAAAAACAAGCACGAGTTTGGCGATGTTGAACTTTGGTCAGCAAGCTATTTTCAGCGTAGGTCTCAGTGTGATAATGATAATGGCGGCAGAAGCGATAACAGCCGGTAGGAACTTTGATCACTTTAAATTTCGTTCATTCGAGAGCCATCTTTTTCAAACTTCTGGACCATACGAAAAATCGACAAATTTTTGCTCGCAGGAACTATGACCGTGGGCGATTTAGTAATGGTGAACGCACTCTTATTTCAACTGTCGGTTCCGCTGGGCTTCTTAGGTTCCGTCTATCGCGAAGTTCGACAAGCATTCATCGACATGCAAACTATGTTTACGCTTATGTCAAAAGACCCTACAGTTAAAGTAAGCTTTTTATACCGAATTTAACGGACATTATTTGCTTTAAGAATTTATCGGAATCTTACCAATCGCTATACGAACCTAACGTACAATATTTCGATTAACTCAAGCCTGAATACAATATTTTCGACTAAAGAAATAATCAGTGCGCAGTAATTTCTGCGCATTCTTATAGAACGTTTTTTACTCTCAGATATAATGAGAAGAATTCAAGCGTTTTGCGAGAAAAATATTACCAAATATCATTAAATAAAAAAAAAAGAAAAATAGTTTCAACCTGAAAAACTGTATTAATAATAATAATCAGTGAGGGTTAAAATCTTTGTGAAACACAGAACAAGGAGAACGCGGTGCGGTTCATCGTATCCCCGAATACCGCCGACATTTTATTCAAGAACGTAGGCTTCCAGTACGTGGAAGGCAAACCAATATTCAATGATGCGAGTTTTATGATCCCGAGTGGAAAAAAAGTCGCGATTGTTGGAGGATCGGGTTCTGGGTAAGATTTCACTTCCCGCTTTCTTTCCATAACATCCTCCTGCCAATTTCTTTTTGACTGAAATATCGTTTTTTATTTTTCGTAGTAAAACAACGATTATCAGGTTGCTGTTTCGATTCTTCGAACCGCAAAGTGGCGAGATATATATAAACGGTCAGAACATCCAGGAAGTTGATATCAACGATTTGCGACGGTCCATCGCGATTGTGCCGCAGGTATTAAACTAGCAATTGAGTTTATGTAATCACATTCGTGACGACCTCCTGCGATCAGCTAATTATAGGATCAAAGATAACGACAAAATTCTTTGTCGTTAGAATTCATCAACCTTTGTATTTATAGCTTTTTATGTACTTCTCAGGACTCCGTTTTGTTCCACGATACGATATATCACAACTTGCACTACGGCGATCTCTCGAAGAGCGAAGAGCAAGTATTCGAAGCCGCTAAAATGGCTAATTTGCACGACGCAATCCTCAAATGGCCGAAAGGTTATCAAACACCAGTTGGCGAGCGAGGATTAAAGCTGAGTGGTGGTGAGAAACAGAGAGTCGCGATTGCTCGAGCGATTTTGAAGGATAGCCCCATTTTGGTGTTTGACGAGGCAACATCCTCGTTGGATTCGATTACCGAACATGTAAGATCGATTTTAATCCAAAGCTATAAATTCAATTTTAATTATAGTTTTATTTCATGAAAATGGGTTTTTGTAAATTGATAACTTATTTTTATCACTGACGAACGGTTTCTAGAGTTCAACGAATTTTTTAAATCAATTTTTTTTGTTGAAACTATAAATAACATAGGTTTGATGGCGAAACTGCCATAAATCGAAATCTTACAGCGTAAATTGGAAAAATGGAATAATTGTTGAATGGAACATGATTTTGAACAGAATATATTGGAGGCCCTCCGTCGAGCTACCGTCGGTCGTACATCAATCGTGATAGCTCATCGGCTCTCGACCGTTATGGATGCTGACGAAATCCTTGTTTTGGACAACGGTCGTTTAGTCGATCGCGGAAGCCACGAGGAACTCGTTGCGAAGCCACAATCGATGTACAACAGGTTATGGGAGGCGCAACACAAAGGAATGGACAAGAGTTCTTGAAGCGAGAATTATTATTGAGGAAAACGAACGAGAAAGTTCGACAATGGGAACGTTTTTCTCCCGATAGCTATATTATATATTGTAAATAATCTAGATGACGAAAAAACTCTAGTGTGGATAATTGTACAGTACTTCCACGGACCGAACAAAAATTTATAAAGCTGCGTGAAGACGCGGGCGTCTTTGACAACACAGTCTCCGCGAACGAGTCATTAAAAAGTTAAAACCGAAAAAACTCAAGCCACAGTAATGGCGTAAACTCGAGTAATAAAAAAAAAAGGTTCAACGAAAGTCACGAATATTTCTACAGTAAAACGTTACATTATTAAGATCAACCCAACGAGATTTATCGTCTACAACTGCCCGAAATTGTGTTGTCAGATTTCTATGATGACATATAGATAGATTCAAGAATGAGACTGCAAAATCAGAAAACGAAATATAAAAGATTCACCTCTTTTCCATCAGCTTCATGTAATTAGCAGACATGACAAAATCTATGACCAATTGTGAAAAAAAAACTTCGGGTATCCTATCAAATATGTACGCGACGCGCGTCGACAAAAACGTACAACCGGAGTAAGTCTGTTCAGTGCCATGTCCTGTTTTTATCTGGAATACAGTCGTACGTACCGAATATGAAAATAGACGTTTGGCTCAATGCATAGTTATTGATCACCTGTGTGTGTTATTGTCCCGTGTAACCGTGACAACCCCGAGGAAACAATCATGGATTCCCCGCGGCCGGCAATCGGTTTTTATTCTTTCTTTCGCCGTGTTCATTATTTTTTGACAACTCACGCGTCAAAGTGACGACGCGAAGGATAGATCGGCGCGGTTTTGTCGCAAGAATTGAAATGTGATTACTCGCGAGTGCGGAGAATATTTGCTACGGTAAAATGCAATCGGAGGTCCCTGCACTGCCCGTAGTATATTCCGAGGGGAAGAAATGTTCAGCTAGGTAAAGAAAAAAAAAAAAGAAAAAAAAAACGTTCACACAGCCTCGAAACGTTGACGGAGCGACACGGTAGAACACTTCCTCGCGAGAGACTAACACTGAACGTTTTTATTATTTATCGACGCCAGAAATACGGATCTAAACGACGAAAGTACAAGCGTACAAGTTAAGAATCATAATACGTGCAAGTTCTCGTTGAATCTCGTGTCGAATCGCAAGAAATTGCATCCGTTAGTTGGTTTGTATACAATACTTGTTTCTTGACTCGATACCCGCTGAGATATTCTTATTATCGATTTTCTTCGTTGTTAATACAAAACGTAACGTTTTTTTTACGGATCGGTCGAAAGGTGGACCGTACAGAACTAGTATGCGCCTGTACGCGTTGACAGAACCCATCAGGTCAACCAACAGAACATCCGTGGGACAGCGGGTCATGTCGGCGAAAATGTTACGCGTGAAGCAATTGCAGAATCAACTGTCCGATGCTCACTATCATCTGAACGTAAATATGATGTTTTTTTACGATTCGTTATACCGAGCGCGTTGTCGCGTATTTTTATTCTTTTTTTTTTGACATTTCCAATGTTCTTCGCTATCAGGAATTGGCGAATGAGAACAGACTCTTGAAAGCTCTACAAAAACGACAAGATTCCGCGCTGAGGAAATACGAGGGCAAAAATGCCGAACTCCCGCGTATTATAAATTCTCATCACGAGGAACTCAAAGTGCTACAAACGAAGCACAAAAAATTGAGGGCCCAGCACAAGCAGACTTGTGACTTGCTGAAGGAAAAGGAAAATGAAATACACTCGTTGCAGGTGAATATTTTATTATTTCAATATATTTTACAAAATATTAAAATGTCTTCGTGAACTGTTTACTTGATGCATTATCTAATGCGCTGCCACTTTTCACCATATACGTTCAATTTGCTAAAAGGCACAGGGAAATAGAAAAACTTTTGGCGAAATTAATAGCTAATTGAAATTTTTCTTCGTGTATTCATATAGGCGCAAAATAAGCATCTCGTGCAACTGAGCAAGGATCGAAATCTCGAAGAACGAGAAAAATTGCAAATGCGCGTTTCCGACTTGAACTTCCGGATTGAACAGCAACAAGCGACTATTCAGGTAAACAAATGTGTAGAAACGTGAAGGAGTATTGTAATGTGTAGAAAAAAGACTTTTTAAAACCCTAAAGGATGGTTTAAGAACATTCAATCGGATTTCTGCAGACACTGAATAGGAAGCTTGCTCTCGAGAGTAAAAGCTTGAAGCAGCAGCTCAACGCGGAAGTGGCAAAGCACAAAGAAACACAGAAGAGTTTGCACCGGACTTTGGAGAAATTGAAGAACCTCGAAGACTTCTTGGACAACAGAGAGAAGCGATTGTACAGCAGTGGTCGTTTGCCTGCTTGCAATAAGCGAAAAACTGTGGGAAGTCAATCGCTGATGAATTTGGGGCAAAGTCCACCAACTGGAAAATCCAGAGGTTTGCAGAATGACCTTGAGAATGGTAGTTTGGTGAGTTTCCGCTCGGAGTTAACATCGACTCATAAAAGCCACTTTTCGGTGTAGAATATACAAAATCTGTATCTTTGCAGCCAAAGCTCATCAGGGCGGAATCGAGCGATGGAAAAACAATTCAAAATCTCAAGGGCGACCAATCCGAGGAAGCGGTGATAACCGAGACGATGAGCAGTTTGCACAAAGTACGAAAGTTTCGTCTCCAAAAAGACTTCAATCGCAGTGGCTCGGGTGATCTGTTGAACTTAACGGACAAATCGGACGACGAAGAGGCCGCGGGTACCGAGAGCGGTTGCACAGCTAGATATTCGAGTATCGACAAACTTCGAACGGGAAGAACAATCGTGAACGAGCCTGAGCTGGAAGCAGAAGAGATAAAAGAATTCGTCGATAATCTCGAGATTATAAACAACAAGGAAGTTTACACTTTGCCCAAAGAATTGATGAGAGAATTTGGCTATCCGGGTAGCGAGAGCGAAAGCGACGCCGAAGACAGGAAGGACAACGAGGACGATGAAAAATTGCGATCTGATTCTCTGGCTAGCAAATCTAGAGATTTGCATACAAGGTTTGTACAATCATCGAACTTTCCTCCTACTCTTTACGTTACTCGTAGTAGAGATTAGCCGAATCGTAAATCGTTCCGTAAAAGCATAAACGCAATTGCAGATTGATCGCCGACGAAACGATCCTTTCTCGCCATTCGGTTCACAGTAAAGCCGCCGGATATAAATATTTCACAAGCCCATCCGACAGCGAATCCGACTCTGAGAAACGAACCAAATATCAGCCAGATTCCATGGACGATCTCAAAATGGAACAAAATGCAAAATCCTCGACGTTGGACGGATCACAAAATAGAAGAGACGACGTGGAACTCTCCACTGCCAACTTTCTGAAACCCGACATCGAAGAT